>CAUEHQ010000684.1:0-19290 GCA_958510825.1 Brachypterus glaber | reverse complement strand
AAAAAACATTGTTTTTAACCTTGTCCGCAGTTTATAGCCATACAGTGTTTCATATTTGCAGTCGAAGAAAAAGTATAGTCTACAACACGTATGGAATTGTCTATTCCATACTAGTTATAGAATATACTTTTTGGTTGCCAATTATAATAATTTGTTGTTTAAATCTGAACAAAATGGAGTGTTTTAAGTTTCCAAAATGTAATCATGGCTTATGTATGTATATTACAAAACAATAAGTTGACAGGGTAAATATCTACATACTTTATAAAGCAATTAAGCGCAAGAGAGTTTGTAATTAAGTTAGTTATCTAAGTAACTAGTTTTTAGCATTCAATTACTTTGAAAAGGGTAAACTGTGAAGTAAACTCATTATGGCATAATTTAATTTATGAATTAAATACACACCAAACAGTTTTAATTAAAATTCTTTCTAAATAACTGATTTTATTTACCATTACTAATTAGTCATTATAATCAGTCATACCGGGTAATCTGTTTTTTTCTCTACTGCCAGCATTGAAACAAACTAAAAAGTCACAGTTAGGGAATTTTATTTCTTTGGTTGATAAGCTCAAAATTTTTTTCGGACGCAAGCGTCTGCCGGCCGAGGTAGGGACCCTTTAAGGAATTTTAATACTTATTGGCAACCCCGCTTATGCAAGGCTTGACAACAGCGGAAAAAAGCGCCTTGTATTTTAAATTAGAGAGTTTTTTTTTTGTCAGTGTCAGTTCTTGGTATAGAATGATTCCAATAATAGAGATTGTGCCGGCACGTTAATACTTAATTACCTTTAATGCTTGGTTATTAGATAAAATAATACTGCTCATAAATAATAAAGTATGTAGGGTGTATAAATTTTAGGGAAATTAAAGAATTGGCTAAAACTACATAACTCGTAAATGATTTATATACACTGTAAAAAGTAAACTCAATATTCAGTTACAAATGGATAGAAAGTTATGATCTTATACAAACGTACTTTAATTTTTGTTAAAAACACCCTAAATCTAAAGTCACGTACTTCAATATTTAAGGACGGACATAAAATGTTGCGTGTTTTTAATAAAAATTAAAGTATATGATAATAAAAAAAATTAAAGAATATGATAATAACTTTTGATTTTCTATCCATTTGTAAGTGAATATTTAGTTTGCTTTTTAGCTAAAGTTAATTGTTCGCGAAAACAAAGTTTACTATATTAAATCATATAAGATTTGTGTAGTTTTTGGCACTCTTAATAGATTTCCTTAAAAAACGCTAGGAAGGGTGGAGATGGAGAGCTGTCTTAAACCATCTTTGGGACTTAATAATGAACTAAATAGATATTGTGCCGGCACGCTGGCACTTAATAGTCTGTAATGCTTGGTTATTAGTTGCGGGCCTAGGGCGGAGAGATAATTCGCGCATTCTCTCTCTAAACAATTTCTGCTGAATTCCTTATCCTTGTTAATTAAATCCTTAACTCCAGTCTTTGTGTTGCTTATTTAATGGATTTAGCTCCAATTTTGCAATTCCGCTTCGAGATGAGCAACTAATTTATTGAAAATAAACTGTGAACTACACTGTTAAAAGTAAACTGAATATTCAGTTACAAATGGATAGGAAGTTATTATCTTATACAAATGTACTTTAATTTTTGGTAAAAACACCCAATATTTAATGTACGTCACTGAATATTAAAGTACGTGACTTTAAAACTATTTGTTTGTTTGTTTGTTTGTTTAACCTCGTACTATTTTACTTAATTTAAGACTGTTCAAATAGATGATGGTTACCTCAGGGATCACATATGGGCCCTCCATTGTTTGACATTTATATAAACGATTTGCCGGATTATATCCCTGAAGATGAGGATGATTTTACAGATAGTGTATTGTTTGCGGACGATTTTACTATGATCATTAAGGGTAATAATTCAGCAGTTGTTCACAGAAAAATGAACCAAGCACTTGATAGGGCTCAGGAGTGGTTTTTGGCGAACAAGCTATCATTAAATAATGAGAAAACGCAAAAAATAAATTTCACTCTTAGGGAAAATTCGAATACATCTAGCGTAAAACTGTTGGGGGTAACATTAGAATCCAAATTAAACTGGTTGGAGCATGTCACAAATTTAAGTAATAAATTATCTAGTAGTCTTTTTGTCATTCGAAATCTTGTAGATATTGTCTCTAAGGAAGTATTGCTGATAGCCTACTATGCACTTTTTAAATCGCACTGTAGATACGCAATCCTTGTTTGGGGTTACACTACTCATTTAGACATACTTTTTTCTCTACAAAGAAAATGTATACGTATACTGGCTAAAAAAGGCTATAGAGACGACGTCTCAAACACATTTCCAGCACTAAATATAATCACACTACCTTGCTTGTATATATTAGAATGTGTTTGTTATGTAAAAAGGAATGAATCAGAATATATTTTACAGGAAAGTATTCATCAGTATAGTACACGCAATAGGTCCAATATAAGAATAAATTTTCACAGAATTAACACATCTAGGGACTCTTTGAGTTATTATGCACCTTTATTTTTTAACAAACTACCATCTAGTATCCAAATTTTAAATTTCTCTCGCTTTAAAAAAGAAGTAAAATCTTTGTTAATTCAAAATGCCTTTTATTCTTTTGATAAATTTCTAGAACACAATTTTATTTAAAAATGTATTTATTTATTTGTATTGTATGTAAAATGTCTTAAATTATTGTTAAAATACTATTTTATACCTATCTATTTTAAGCATTATTGTATTATCTATTTTTGTGACGAATGTAAATACGTATTGTATATTAACATGAAATATATATTACTATTACTATTACTATTACTAATCAAGCATCCCCTAAGTCCAGAACTTGTGTGGGCTAGTAGTAGAGGGAACCACCGGCTTATACTGACTTTCGAACCAGTTTCTAGGGAGTGTCCGTTTCACTTAGCGCCTTCGCAAAATTTCAATTATTAATTAACTGAAAAAGGCAAATCGGCGCCAGTGAGAATCGAACTCACGATAGTAGACTTGCTATACATACGCGCTAGCCACTACGCTATGCCTTCCATATAGTTCTAGTTCTTTTTAATGCAAAACTGGCATTAGCGATGAGTAAAATGCAAGAAAGCTGTGTGCATTTTACTGGCCACCGAGCTGTTGTACGTAGCAATCACGTGGGCTTGTCGCGCACAACTCTAACAGAGGCGTGGCTTCAAACGAAGAGTATTTTCTTTTCAAACTGTTCGGCACTTTATAATAGTACTGTATGCTTTATAAATAGTTTCTATATGTATTGGTAATTATTAGGTACTAAAGTAATCTGAGTAAAAAATATACTGAGACATATTTTCTATACCTTGATAATAAAATCCTGACTATTGAACGTAAAAACACCGCATGTTCTGTGTCGCATAAAAATGTAATAAATATGAAGTAATCTTAATCTCGTTTAGGCTTAATTATTTAATAATTATAAATCAGTTAACTTCATTAACATTTTTGTTATATAAATATTAATAATTTTATATTATGGTTTGCAAATACATAATAGCACATTTTCTTTAAATTACTTCGGTCACGGCATTATACCACTTAATTCTATAAAAATACCTATATCATATACCCAAATATAAAAATAATATAAATAAAGAATTAGTAACAGCAAAAGCTTTTTGATAAAAAAAAAAAATAAGTTTTCTAAAAAGTAGGTAGCTATTAAGCGTCACGTGTAACTTTTTAACGTTTCATGAGACATGATTTTTTCTGAAAATTTGATTTTAACCTGATATTTTATACTTGAGTTATCCTTTACACAAAAAAATGTGATACACAGACACGCACTGACGAACTTTTTGAAAGTTATTCAGAATTCCAAATTTCTAAATCACATATTTTTTTACGTCTAACTGTAATACTTTTATGCGTAGATAATAGTATATTAAAGTACTACTTTCATAACATACGTTTTTAACGCACGAGTACAAGTTTAGAAAACGAGCCGCTTGCTGCAAGTTTTCTAAAGTACCAGCGCGCTAAAAACGTGTTAAAATCGAGTGCTTTTAAAAAACCTTACATTTAAATTGATGACTGATTTAGGGATTTTTGTTTCCAGTTGGCATTACAGTCTTCGCCATGTTTAAAATTCTAAGAACAAATGATATTTTGATATATTTTATAGTCATATCTTCGCTTTTTCACTGCAAGTAACTATGCCACAATTTTAACACCGCAAAAAATAACCTAAACACCAAATTTTGTAGAAAATTAAACTTTAAAGCTAAGTTGAGATTTGCACGGAAAACGTCAAGCGACAGGCTTTTGTCTGTTCCCAATCCAAAAGAAAAAAAAGTACAGAACTTATAAGAGTCGCAAAATAGAAAAAATAAAGTATAAATCCCGACTGTGCTCGTAAAGGCACATCCAGAGGCTCGCATAAGAAGCATAATACATAACATACGATGCCGTGATTGATGTGCCGTCATGTATCTTGTGAGCAGGCTTATAACGTTCGCATAAGAGCCTGTGGATATGCCCAAAAAGTACAATATTACAGTGGACCAGTGAATTACTTAAATGAATAACGTTTGCCACTCTACAATAATTATAATCAAGTAACAATAAACGTAAGAAAATATAACCCCATTTAATATGGCAACAAAATGAAATCCCATTGCCGACAAATTAATAAAGAGCCTCTATTGACTGTAGGATCATTTAATAAATTCTCATGGGTGGCTCGGATCCATCTAAAATTGCACACAGCGGATCGCACATATGTAATGTGACGCCACGTACAATGAGACGCACGTCCTGCAAACAAGCGTCACACTGTAACAAGTTTTAAACAATCGTTGAGGCACGTGTGGTCCACGTGCCCGGCCAAATTACCCGTCGTGGGTCTGATTAGGCCTCTACCATGATGACATTGATGTGTGTAGCTACCAATTTATTAGCCGGCCACCGAAAGCTACCCACGCCGCAAAATAAGGACTATTTTAGGCCGGCTAGGAGCAATTATCGTATTAACTGTTGAACATTGTTTGAATATTATGAAATGATTTAAACATACAGCAAAATTTGGGTAGTCTAGGAACAATTGTCTTATACACACTACTACTACTACTTTTACAAAAATGTTTGATTTTTTTAGAGTAATTTTGGCAAAAATACCCATTTTCAACTCAACTTAAACCCAAAAAAAAATATTTAAAAAAATTAAAAAGTATATAGTTAAATGGAGAATTTAATAAGCTTTAAAATGATGTACCATACTACCCCCCTTTCTATTTAAAAAAATGTCCCCCTATGCCCCCTGCCCACATTTTTAGAGCTAAAAGTATCAAATATAGAGGAAATGCGCCTAATTTCGGATGGTTTCCAAATTTCGGATAATAGTGTATTTAAGATACTGTCTGCAAAGGTAAACAGAAACCTACTTTTATGTGAAGCCAAAAGTCAAACTAAATCCGTCCTGTAATATGATAACGGTAGAGCTTCTCCCCTTTAAATGGCAGCACAAATCGTTTATATTGCAAATGGCAGTTTTGTGCTCAGTTGCATTATTATGCTTGTTTATTTTATAAATAATCGTTATAAAAGTTCGTGATTCTGCCTTGGGTAAGTTATGATGTTAGTTAAGTTGATCCACTATTCATAATTAAGCAATTTGAAAACGTAAACATTCTACAAATTTCTAATCTAAAAAGCAGAAAGTTGCCTAATTTCGGATAGACCATTTTTGTGCATTTGATTCCCAATTTCGGATATCCGCAAGGTAATTATTATTCAGGATAACCAACCATTAATTATTATTTTTATAATGATACAACAAACTAAGATAAACAATTTTGAAAAAACGAAAATTACCTAAGATACTAAGATATTCGAAATTGGGAATCTAAAATTATAGTTCCTATAGTATTTCGTAGAAAATCGCTTAATGATTAAATTACGTCTTAAATGTGAATGAATAACAAGAAACATAAGCAATGGGATCCAGATCTACTCTTGAAAAAATTTTTTCGGATATGTCCGAAATTAGGAGCCCTTTTTCAAATGCACAAAAATGTTGTATCTGGTTATATAAAAAAAAATATCAAAAAGTAATACCTAGTATTAAATATTGAATACATTGTAAATGGTATCCGAAATTAGGCGACTTTCCTCTATGCTAAAAGATAGTTTAAGTTGTCTTATTTAAGATGGTTTTCTCAGAATTTAATTATCTCTTTAAGTTTTCGAGAAAATCGTTTGGTAAATAGAGTGGGGACACCCGGTATACGACAACTGATCTTTGCATAGCAGTATTTGAGTTTGTGTGACAAACGACGATTATTGGCTAAATTAACTCTCTCTAGAGGGAGGGTTGTGTTTTTGTTTGTTGGGTTTTTCGGTCCTTTTGTGAGATCCTACTCTAAAACACAGTTTGACAGTTTAATTAAAGTCTAATTGAATTTTTTTTTTTTTTTTCGGTGTTTTAGTTTTAACGAACCTAAATTTTGTAAACTTCATGTTATTTTAATTGGTAATTTTAATAATTTTTATCATTTGTGTCATGAATTTGCAGTTTCTTTAAACTACTGTAATCAAAGAGTTCTCTCTCTCTCTCTCTATTTATTTGGTCTTTTTCTTCCGAATAATTAACCAGGGTTTTTCTATATAATCATGAGGTTTCCAGTGCGCAAGTACTAATCGGATATGTATCCTGACTTGCTCACTATCACTGATAAATTACTACTGTAGTAATTTCCACGCTAATATAAAAAGTTATCATTAAAAACACAAAAAAAATATCTTCGCAATTTCCCCCCTCAGGATAAAATAATTGTAAAATTTTTAGGAAAATATATTTTTTCTAAATACGCATTTTCATGAGGGAGGTTAAACCCTCCTTCCCAGAAAAAGCAGTAAGGGGAGCGAAAACGAGTTTTTTTTTAAGGTATATATTGCGTTCAAGTGGACCATAAACCTTTAAATTCGCCTGCGGCGCCGGAGGTTTCTTATATTTTTTTGAAATTTGGAATTGTAAATACTTGCGGCACTAGGGTTTTATCGCATTTTTGTGAAATTTTAAATAATAAAATGTTTAAAAATTAAAATTGATCATTAAGTTCGTAAAAATTTTCGCCTGTTGCTTTTTTACATTTTTTTTATTATTTTAGATTGTTAAACCTAAGCGTAAAATTCGTAAAAAATTTCGCCTGTGGCTCTATAGCTTTCCTGATGTTTTGTGAAATTTAGAAATTAAGAATTAAACTGTTTAAGAATTAAAATAGACTATCAAGTTTGTAAAAATTTTCGCCTGTGGCACTGGGGCCTTCTACTTTTTTTTATTTGAGATTGTATAACTTAGGCGTAAAAATTTTCGTCTGCTGCTCTAGAGCATTCTTGCATTTTGCTAAAATTTTCAGAAATAATGGGTACTGTTAAGAATTTAAAAAAACGCCTGTGGCACTAGGGTTTTTTTTGAGTTCGTGTAGAACATCAGAGTGAAATTCGTAAAAAAAATTCGCCTGTGGCGCTACAGTTTCTTGTTTTTTTTTATGAAATTTTAAATTTAATTAATTGTAATTTTAAAGACTGCTTTAAAATTAAAATAAACCATCGAGTTTGTAAAAATCTTCGCCTGCGGTGCTAGGGCTTTCTTAAGGTATTTCTTAATTTAAGAATATAAAAGTTAAGTTTTTGGATTTTATCCCCCCCCCCGCTCCTTTTCTAGATCAGTCCCTTTAGTGTAACAGCCGGCGGTGCAAGTGGCACACAGATAATATATTTTATTCAGATGCCACAACACAAAAATCAAAGTTAAGCGTAGAGGAAAGTCGCCTAATTTCGGATACCATTTACAATGTATTCAATATTTAATACTCGGTATTACTTTTTGATATTTTTTTTATATAACCAGATACAACTTATTATAGCGAACCATGATTAATTATAAAAGCAATTTTATTACAGTTTATTTTTTCCAAAAAACACGGTTAAAAAAAATCAGCGCATTTTTGTGCATTTGAAAAAGGGCTCCTAATTTCGGACATATCCGAAAAATTTTTTTTAAGAGTAGATCTGGATCCCATTGCTTATGTTTCTTGTTATTCCTTCACATTTAAGACGTAATTTAATCATTAAGCGATTTTCTACGAAATACTATAGGAACTATAATTTTAGATTCCCAATTTCGAATATCTTAGTATCTTAGGTAATTTTCGTTTTTTCAAAATTGTTTATCTTAGTTTGTTGTATCATTATAAAAACAATAATTAATGGTTGGTTATCCTGAATAATTATTACCTTGCGGATATCCGAAATTGGGAATCAAATGCACAAAAATTGTCTATCCGAAATTAGGCAACTTTCTGCTTTTTAGATTAGAAATTTGTAGAATGTTTACGTTTTCAAATTGCTTAATTATGAATAGTGGATCAACTTAACTACCATCATAACTTACCCAAGACAGAATCACGAACTTTTATAACGATTATTTATAAAATAAACAAGCATAATAATGCAACTGAGCACAAAACTGCCATTTGCAATATAAACGATTTGTGCTGCCATTTAAAGGGGAGAAGCTCTACCGTTATCATATTACAGGACGGATTTAGTTTGACTTTTGGCTTCACATAAAAGTAGGTTTCTGTTTACCTTTGCAGACAGTATCTTAAATACACTACTATCCGAAATTTGGAAACCATCCGAAATTGGGCGCATTTCCTCTACAGCTTAATATATGGGTAAAAACTTGTGTAAGTAACTATACAGCTAAATAAATAAAAAAATATGTATTTATAAATCTGTGTATTTAAATAAACAAAATAAATATATAAATAAACCTAATTAATTATCCAACCCAAGGTTTTTGCACTGATAATTTGTTAACGTATCAAATACTAAACGATTTTGTACATATATTAGTCTAAAAGCTGGTGACCATTTTCATTTCATTATTTTATCCCGGCTGTATTTAATCTATTAAGCTATTTCTAAATCTTCAGATGGCGAGGTATTTTTAAAAATCTATTTTTAACCCAAAGAAACCGGATCCAGAACCTAGAAATTTGAAAATAGCCTAATTTGAATACCTAAGACATAAACAAAATACAGCCGGGAAAAAATAATGAAATAAAAATTATTACCAGTTCTCCTGCTGTATAGAATCTCAAGCAAATTTAGTTATCCAATACAAGTTGTCACAGTAAAACATAACGTTGTTCCGTTATTGATATTGTAACAGCATGTATTCAGTAAATAACGTTGCTTGGGATTACATGTATATATGTATATTATACAAAATTGTTCAGTACGTAATACGGCAAAAAATAATCAGTCTGTACGTTGTTCGTTTTCTTTTCAGGGACATTTACGATTGTACTGCCTCAATAATCGTGCTTCCAGTTGTATCATAATTGCATTGCAACAACTCATACGAACTTTTACTGTTTTTGATACATGGTTCAAGTTTTAACAAATCCACTACATTGTAAACATCCATCCATTTGACTCTTATAAAAGGTTGGTCCATCTTTCCGTCGCAGTCTTCAAACTTAAATTTATCACCCATGCATTCAACGTACTTCTCAAATTTTTCATCTCTATCGGTCCATTTTGATGCGCTTGTTAAAATGCTTTCGTCGACGCCACTTGATTTTATGCATTCTTGGTTAGCATTTCGTGAAAATTCCAACTCGCCTTGTCGATAGTCTTGAGCCTGTAAATAAAATGAAAAACTAAGTTTGATAAGTTTTGCAGATGACTCAAACTTCTTATTAAAGTTAGATAAAAATCATATAGCCTCAGATGCTGAAACTGCTATAAAAAATTGGCTCAAACAAAATAAACTCATTCTTAATGAAGAGAAAACTAACTTTATGTTTAGATTTTAAGCTTTCACGGCCATTAAGATATAAAGAACTTTCACTTTCGGGTTTAGACCGTGTTAATGGATTTTCACTTTCCGACGTTTCGTCTCTTACTACTAGAGACATCTTCAGGGATTAATCTGAAACTAAGTTTCTAATCAACTTGTGTCACTATTTATGACGAGTTGTGGTTATTCACCCGTGACGAGGTCAATAGGACACTCGGTATACAGGAAGAAAACCCACACTGACAGATACCTAAACGCATTTTCACATCACCATCCCTCTCAAAAACGCTCGGTAGTTAATTCACTTGTTCATAGGGCTTTCATGATTTCAGACAAGAATTCCCTAGACACAGAACTCCTTAAACTAACCAAAGCCTTGACCATGAACGGTTATACCAAAAAAGATATTAATAAGACCATATACAAATACAGAAATCCCAGACCCAAACAACAGGACAATAGTGACAATGACAGACAGACACAAGTTATACTTCCCTATGTAAGCGGTATCACGGATAAAATAGGTAAACTTTTGAAGAAGTCAAATATTAAGCCTATATTTCGGTCCAACCAAAAAATCCTTATCGGCAGTAGCCGAACATGTGCATGAAACAGGTCATAAAATCAATTTGTCTGAAACAAAACAAATATTAACAGAAAACAGAAAAATGCCAAGGAAGATACGGGAATCGATAGAAATCATCAAGCATCCTAACAATATCAATCGGGACACTGGTTACCACTTACCTGCAATAGGGAAGTCTTTGATAGGAAAAACCTCGTCACGGGTGAATAACCACAACTCGTCATAAATAGTGACACAAGTTGATTAGAAACTTAGTTTCAGATTAATCCCTGAAGATGTCTCTAGTAGTAAGAGACGAAACGTCGGAAAGTGAAAATCCATTAACACGGTCTAAACCCGAAAGTGAAAGTTCTTTATAACTTTATGTTATTTAAAATGAAAAATCAGCCCGAAAAAAGCATCAATATATTTAATGAAGAAAAGCCCTTATCAAATAGTGTGTGATATTTTGACGAAAATTCCCATTTTCAATCCTATTTTAAACCCCTAAAAAATGTCACAAAAAAATAAAAAAATATGTGGTCAAATAATACAATTTATTATTTCTTGATATGTACTTACAAGACAGGTAGCAAGAATTAATGCAAAAACCGAAATTTTAAACGCGATCATGTTGAAATAGTTATGATTTTAACTAACAAATCCACCAAATTTTTTACTTATATAGTCTCGACCTGCTCTGTATACGGGAAAATGGACCACTATGGGACATTTTTTACCAAGATAAGCAGGATCTCACTTAGTCTGAGTTCAGTGACTGACTAAATTATTATTAATAGTATATTAAAGTACTAGTTTCATAACATACGTTTTTAGCGCACGAGTTCAAGTTTACAAAACGAGCCGCTTGCGGCGAGTTTTCTAAAGTACTAGTATTACACATGGTTTCTAGGGTGTGTCAAAAAATCCCGAATTTCGAAATTGAATACGCTCTCTGGCTCAAAAGTTGTAAAATACGGTGGTCACTTAAAAATTAGCCAAATCGATTAATGTTTAGAGGTAGCTCAAAGCACTCAAACTTTGAAAAAAATCGCTACCTTTTTTTCGGATAAAAGTGATTGTTTATAAAATTGAGGAAATTTTGGAGGGTTTATTTGGTAATATTTAGAAACAATACTAATTGTGAGAAACTAAAAATTTATATTCCCCTCCCCTTAAGTTAGAACATAAAAAATACGCGAATTATTTCAAGATTTGGCGAAAATTTTATCTTGATTAACCATGGTCTGAGAACTTTTTGTTGTGTTGCTAATTTCAACTGTGTTTAAAATAACGGGTTTGTTTGAAGTTTAATAATTTATTTCTATCTAAAGTTATATCTCTGAGAATTGTAACTGCTATCAGATATAACCAATGAACTAATAACTCTTCTCTCTAGAATAGGCATTTCATTTGTAAAAACTGAAAAAAACATAGCCAACATAAACATTTGTCTGTCTTACTCGCACAGCTTTGTTCTAACAGAGACAACAATAACAGTTACTGGTAACTGTTATTGTTCAGGCCTGAATATACCTACTATTTGTTTACAAACAAACCGAGATGTTGGCGGTACTTTAACGGTATGCGTATTCTAGAGAAAAGGGTTATTAGTTCGTTGGATATAACCTCAAAATTCAAATAAAGTGTCATTTATTGTCAATTCTTCACTCACTTGAACTAATGTAGGCATGTATACCAACTTAAAAAAAGTGAATTGTTCCCCTGAGGCATCTTCTTCCCAATTCCCAAAAATAATGAGGCTGTTAATTTAACCAGGGCCTTGAAGGGGTAGTGGGCGTTTATGGTAAGATTTAACAAAATTAGCTATGAAAATTAATTGATTAAAATCGGAATTGATAATTACTATTTCCGTTCGCATGTACGTGTGTAAATATAATTTACTTAGTGGTCTCAGGTGGTCCACTTTCCCCTATTATTTTTAAGTACATTAAAATAATAATAGATTTTTTTGTCATAAGCCCAATTAGTAAAAATGCTTTGTTGCTACGGTTTTTCTATTTAGCGTTTAAAATGGTCTTTTCGATAAGCAATCGCAGTTTTTGCCAATGGTTGGTTGGTTGGTTGGTTGGTAGGTTCATTAATATAATTAATACCTTGATAATTAGACAATCGGGAAACTTTTTAAAATGTTACATTTTAAAAAGTGCAATATTAAAAATAAACAGTTAAGTTAGTTTTACTTTCCCCAAGGAAAGTCCTGCGTAGGGTTTCCAGTCCCGAAATTCGGGATCCCGAAAGTTCGGGATATCCCGAAGATTTTTGAATCCCGAAAAATCCCGAAAAAAAATCCCGAAAATCCCGAAAAATTAGAATTTATTTATTCAACTAGAATCGGGTTACTCGATATGTAATTGTGATTTGTGTATAATATTTTTTGTTTACGATGGTGAAAATGGTGGTAGGGTTAAGGGTATTATACCTGAATTTTTTCAGAAGTTTTGAAAAAATAGAGGTCGCTCATGGCCATTTTTTTAAAAGATATGTTTCTTAAGCTAATAAAAAACATAATTTTAATTTAAAATTTTTAAGTTTGTTTATAATTACTTTTATATATTTTTTTATATGAATTTATATTTTAATGTTGTTTGTTTTGTTTTGTTCGTATTACCAACATGGTAGTTATAGATGTAACTTTTTATTTAATTTATTTATTTTAACTTTTAAAAAGTATGTTTTTTTTAACTTTTTATTTAATTTATTTATTTTAACTTTTAAAAAGTTTGTTTTTTTTTAACTTTTTATTTAATTTATTTGTTTTAACTTTTAAAAAGTTTGTTTTTTTTTTAAATAATAAATATTTTACTGAATATTTGTTTTTTTTTCGTGATGCACACATACAATTTGTATATAAAAAAAAAATTCTTGCTTTTATTAGTGTTTATTTTATTTTTTATTTTTCTTAATTTAGTAAAATATAAATTTAAATAAAATATGGTTAATACTGGTTAATTTAATAAAAGTTTTTGGTTTAAATTTTATAATTTTATTTATTTAATATAAGATAATTTCTGATGAAATGAGACATTTTTAAATTTCGGGATCGGTATCGGGATCGGGATCGGGATCCCGAACTTTTTGAAATTTTCGGGGTTTCGGGATTTCGGGATCGGGATCCCGAAACCTGGATTCCCTAGTCCTGCGTTAGGGGCTGTCCATATATTATGTAACGCGCCTAGGGGGGGGGGAAGAGAAATTGTTACAGTTTGTGACAGGGGGGAGGGGGGTCTATGTAAACGTTACGTAACGGAATTTATTAAATTTAATGTTTATTTCCTAAGTTTGGCAGATGTATTTTTATTTCAACATAAATTACTATTTAGTGGCCCATAATTCCCTTTTTCACACAAAAATTGACGAAACTATGCATATTTAAATAATATTGTAATCACTAAAAAAACTGTTGACATTGATATTAAAAAAAAATCTTACGGCCCTGTTCTTGCCGATGAATCATCGGCAATGATACATTTTCGCGCGGAATGTGTACTCACAGAACACCAATATGTGTACTATTTTGTGTACCTGTGCATAAACAATATACGTGTTATATGTGACACTCAGTGTAAAAAGAGGTACCTAGTATTTTTTCCCTGTGTGATATTGATTATTTTTTTAAAGTTTAAGTGATTTTTTCGTGTAATTTTTTTTTAAGGTTATGTTATACTATATTTTAGGTTCATGTTTGTTTTGTCGAGAAACACGAATCAATAGTGAGAATACAGTTAAATTTATTGCGAAACAGAATTTTTATATTGTTACGCGTTACACAGGGGGGGGGGTGTTGGTAAATGTGACAGTTTGTTACACAGGGGGGAGGGGGGTCATTTTTTTTGAAAAATTGCGTTACGTAATATATAGTAAAAAAAATTCGAAAATTTTTTATTGCTTTTTTTAAGTTTTATGTCCAAAAAATATGATTTCCGTCAAAAACAAAATTCTGTCTGTCGTTCGGTCGGTCTGTCGGTCTGTCAGTCTGTCTGTCCCTCGGTCTGTCGGTCTGTGTGTGCGGAAAATTTGTGTCCACAATAACTCAAGAACGCTTCGGGCTAAAGACTTCAAATTTGGACCACAAGTTTATTATCCAAAGTTCTAGGCTGGGATTGTTTTTCGTAAAAATCGGGTTGGGGTAAGGGGATAAAATGGGGTAAAAACAATTTTTTTCAAAAACATATTTTATTCAATTTGTTTTTCATTTTACGAAAAAAGAAACTTTTATTAAAAAAACAATATTTAAAAAAAAAAAAGAAGGATTTTTTTTTTATTCTGATTTTAATGAACCTAGTCCTATAGGGGAAATTATTATTTTGTTGGCAACAGTATTTTCAAAAAATTTTGAAAATAAATTTTTTGATGATATGTTTTAACACTCTTTGACAAGTGGTACCCCACCCTATTTTTTACCAAAAACAATTCCAGCCGAGAACCTTTCGTAACCCATGGTCTAAATTTGAAATATTTAGCTCAAAGAGTTATTTTGGTAAAAAAAAATTCACAGACAGACGGACATACAAACAGACAGATAGAAATATTTTTTTTGGGGAACTATTTTTTACCTTTGTATGAAAGTCGAGAAATGTAAAAAAAAATAATAAAATTTTAAAAAAATTAAACAGTATATACTGTCCTGCTAAGAGATGTGCTAATTAGTTGTTTTGAGATATGACCAGTTTTATCATTTTTGTTTGCACTTTTTTTTAAAATACATAAATATGGAATTCATTTAATAAACGCCATATTTATTTAAACATGTTTTCAAAAAGTGCAAACATAATGAGAGAACTGGCCATATCTCAAAACATCTATCTTGCACATAGGACAACTTACCGAGCAGGGCAGAAATAAAAAATTTTAAATATATAATTTATACTTTTTTATTGTTAATATAATTACAAAACAGTAAGTGTTTACTGATAAAAAAAAATAATTTCTACTTGTAATTATTTACTTAGCTTATCGCACGTACAAAAAAATAAGTTGTTACATAAAATATTTAAATACATTAGGCACGATGAAGGTTAAGTGGGTCCAGATTGGTGATCTGTTGGACTGGCTCAGATGTAGTAGGGGCATTTATATCATGAATTTTTTATTTCCTTAAATTATTTTAGTCAAAATATTTCCTTGCACCGCTTTAAACTTCAGGTACATCTGTTTATATGGTTAATACATAAAATAAGTATAGCTCAACGAACTAACAACTCTTCTCTCTAGAATACGCATACCGTTAATATAAAGTATCGCCAACATCTCGGTTTGTTTGTAAACAAATAGTAGGTATATTCAGGCCTGAACAATGAGAATTACCAGTAACTGTTATTGTTGTCTCTGTTAGAACAAAGCTGTGCGAGTAAGACAGACAAATGTATATGTTGGCTACGTTTTTTTTTCAGTTTTTACAAATGAAATGCCTATTCTAGAGAAAAAAATTATTAGTTCGTTGGTATAGCTATATAATAAAATCCATGAAGTGTCTTTCTTTGTTCTAACATAGACAGCAATACCAGTTACTGGTAATTGTTATTGTTCAGGCCTGAATATACCTACTATTTGTTTACAAACAAACCGAGATGTTGGTGATACTTTATTTTAACGGTATGCCTATTCTAGAAAGAAGAATTCTTAGTTCGTTGGGACTGACCCATGAATTATTGTATAATATATAAAATATATATTAGATATTAGATAAAAAGTCCAAATAAGTTATTTTTGCTAAAAAAAATCCAACAAATACTTTACGTCTTCGCTTTTTAAACGAGATTATTAGTAAAATGTAAACAATACACTAGAAATAAAAAGCCATAATTTTTTCACATGCTAAGCCATAATAGTATATTAAAGTACTAGTACTTTAGAAAACTCGCCGCAAGCGGCTCGTTTTCTCGTTCGCTAAAAACGTATGTTATGAAACGAGTGCTTTATACAATTTTTTCTATTTTGCTCTAAATTTAAAAAAAAATTACATTTAAATTGATGATTTAAGGATTTTTGTTTCGAATTGGCATTACAGTTTTCGCCATGTTTAAAATTCTAAGAACGAATATTATTTTGATATATTTTATAGTCATTTCTTCTCTCGCTAAAACATAACCAAAACACAAAATTTTGTAGAAAATTAAACTTTAAACCGACGTTCACAATTGCATGGCAAACGTCAAGAGATAGACTTTTGTCTGTTGTCAACCCAAAAGAAAAATAGTAGAGAACTCTTATGGGCCTATAAGAACAAGCAAAATGCGTGTGATTATGAGCTTATAAAGGTCGCAAAATAGAAAAATAAATAAATTGGAAACTACATGCATTTTAAAAGACTCCTTACAGAAATCTGTGGATCTGTATGAATATTTAGACACTAATCCTTAATGGGTTAAGGGGGGCGTGTGGGACAAAGAAAATAATTTTCAACATTGTCGAATGCGTCACCATTAGAAACTGCACAGGCTTAAATATAAGCCTTTCTGTTTAAAAACAGTCTTAGTAACTGGTTAAATGTATTTTGGAGTGAGAAAAAGGACAAAACATGTAGTAGTGTAGAGTGGGAAAGAAGCCCCGCGGGCCACCAGACGAGCCATTATTAAACTACTCACAGTGCTTAGCGCTAGAATAGTATTATACGGTAGTCTCGAATTTCTCAAAATCGCAAAAAAAACGCCCTAGACAAAAATTCTTTGATCCAAATTTGGTTCATGAAAAAATAAGAAGCTTTAAAAATATCCGTCCGTCTGTCCTTCCGTCTATACGTCTGATGTCACGTTTTGTTGACAAGATAACTCAAGAACGAATAATCCGATAGACTTGAAATTTTCAGAAAAAATTATTTTCTATGAGGGGAAGATTTTTAAAAGTAATTCCCCAAAAACAAAAAAATTATGGGGGTTAAACTTAAAAAATAAATAAAAACTATAATTAAAAGAAAAAAAAAATCATTTTTTTTTTGTTTTTTGGAAAAAGACAAATTTATTTCTCTTTTTTTATTTAGATTTTTTTTTTTTTTAATTTGTTGTTAATATTTTTTTTTGTCTTTGAGAAAAACATTTTTTAAAAACTGTTTTACACAAATTCTCTTTTTGCAAAAAAAGATTTTTTTTTTGAAACAAAATTTTTTTTTTTTTATTTTTTTTTTTAAATTTTACAAAATTTTGTATAAAGGAATTTTAAATTTTTTTCTTTTTTTGTTGGCATCAATATATTATTTTGCATTTGCAATAGTTTTAACTTGCGTTATGTATTTGGGTAAATTTAATATAACAATCACTGTTAATAGTATATAATGGAATGCGTAGCATTACGTATCTTTACGACTTGTTAAATTTGTCTTCATTTTGATATTTAATTATTTTATAGCAAGCTTTGTCGTCAAAGCTTGCTTGCTCTGTTTTACCGACCAAATTAACGACAGTAATTAAAGATACTTTAATTAATTTCTACTCGGTTTCTGGCTTTTGCGCCGCCGATTTTTGTTTAAATCAAAATTATCTTCATCTTACAAAATTCGAAATGAACCTTTTTACCCAAGACTTTAATTTTATTCTCACAATATTTGGGTTTATGGAAAACTGCGTTTATTTATTCTCTATTCTCTAAGACTAACTTCTGGTCGTAAAACTTAAGTCGTAGGTGTATTAAAAGTACAAAAATTTAATCAGGATCAAGATCAAAAGTCTCGATTCCTCTCTGTAATCCTCTAGGGCACAACTCGACTTTCAGCGCCCAATGTAACCGTACCAAAATACTTATAAAAAATCATAATATATAAAACATATGGAAAATTTCAAGAGCTACAAGTTTGCTCATAACCTTCGATGAATAATTTGGCTAAAAACTCGAAAAAACCAATTTCACCCCCAACATGGCCATTTTTGAATATTTATAACTAAATATTAATTATTATAAAAATTATCCAAACAAAAATGGTTGGAAATTTCCTTCTTAACAAAATTGGTAATATGCACTGAAAAAAAATGACGTTCTTTGCTCAAAGTAGTCAACACTCTTGGCAGTTATTCTTCTAGCTTAAAAGATGTGTATCTTCAAACAAAAGTATTTATCTTGTCCCAAGAAAAGTGTAGCTTTTGAAATATTTTTAAAATTCAATTGGACCTGGCGCATTTGAGGTAAAAACCATTTCTTGTTTTAAGATTGTTAAAAATTAAATAATTTTAAATTCTTTGGCCCAAGACTTTTTCTTTTGAGACAAGACAACTTGCATTTCACACAAGATCAAATAATTTTAAGTTAAAGAATCAGAAAGATCTTGGCAAGTGAATTATATTTTCATGTTAAGAGAAGGCGCTTTTGGACGTATGTATGGAAGCATTTGGCCTAATTGTATATGCAATTACCGCAAAGGATCCTTTTTTCAGTGTGTATTTTTACATTTCAAGTGAAAGACGCCTGGATTTTTATTATAAGATGCATATTTATGTAGCGAGAACCCCTTACGCAAATCACCCGGTGAAAAACTAACAGGAGTGTTCTGTTACCATCCACTAGCCTGTAAAATATCAGCCCGTATGCATTTATTGCACATTTGTAAAAACTGAAAAAAACGTAGCCAACATATACATTTGTCTGTCTTACTCGCTCAGCTTTATTCTAACAGAGACAACAATAACAGTTACTGGTAATTATTATTGTTCAGGCCTGAATATACCTACTATTTGTTTACAAACAAACTGAGATGTTGGCAATACTTTATATTAACGGTATGAGTATTCTAGAGAGAAGAGTTGTTAGTTCGTTGAGTTTCTCACACGTAAAAACTGTAACAAATTTTACTTTTCAAGCAATATTTTTTTGTGTGTAGTGCAATAACTTCCTATTAGTTAATCATATGAAATCGTAT
>CAUEHQ010000683.1:0-29557 GCA_958510825.1 Brachypterus glaber | reverse complement strand
AAAATTAATCGTGATGAACACGAAATGCTGGTCTTAATGAAAAATCAAATATTAGTCACAACTCAAACAATAAAGAATTTTAATTATTCCATAAGAAAATTACAAATAGACGAAGAAAATTTCAATAATGATTTAAAAACTATTGAAACTTCAATTATTAACCCCTTTGTATTACTTGATCAATTATCAAAAATATCTCAAATAACCGAAGGAGGTTTACCTTTACCAGTTGCTTTTTATAATATAGCAAATTTTATTGAAATTATTAAACTCGAAGCTTTTCAGACTAATGACAAGGTGGTATTTATTTTGAATATTCCATTAACTATTAGAGATCGTTTTACCCTATATCACCTTTATTCCTTCCAACCCTTTACAAACGAACTAACTTATTCCATACAGTCCTTACTTCCTTAAAATACATTGCTGTGTCGGAAGACAATCGATTTTATACTAGTATTAATAATATGGAAAACTACAAAATTCTCTCTGGAATCGATACCTCTATGCGAATATGTTATGACTTGGTTACATATTCTGTCGACGCTTCGCTTCTTCTGAAGCTCAAATTTTAAATCATTCCCTTAGCTGCCAAATAAATACTTTCAACATTTGAAGACTACAAAGTACAACTACTTGCTACAAATAAATGGTTAATAGTAATTTCTGAAACTTTACCTGTTACATTAACCTGTACTGCAAACTAAAACATTATATATAAATCAAAATTCTGTTTTAAACCTTAACCCTGGATGTTCTGGTTATGCAGGAGCAACAAGAATAGTTGCATCCAAAAAAAGAAGTTCAAATTTAACTTTAGTTATAGAAACTCCAAGCATTCCTTATAAATGCTGTGAAAAGCTTCCCGATGCAAAATATATACCAAAATTAATTCCTTTAAAAATTAATAAAATGGACAGACGAACTTTATGTAGCTGAACATAAGCTGAACCAATATAACGACCAACTGAATCAAATTTTAAATGAACCTTATTACAGCAAACATTCATGGTTAATCTATTTAACTATTACTATACTAGTATTAAGTATTATATTTTATATATTACGAAAATATCGTAAATGCGCACTTAGAAGAAGATGGAGGGCCATAGCCAATTTTGATACAAGCTATAATGATGACGACAACAGCCCACCACCTCCCTCTTCAGCATCCACAGAGCTGGCATACCCTTATCTGTAAGATTTACCCGTAGTTCCACACTTAAGAAATATATTTAGTCAGGATCCAGCAATAGAGGAAGAAAATTAATCTTTCAGTAGAGCTTCAAAATTCATCCCAGCCTAATTGTCGTTCTTCGTTAGATCGATAATTCTTTTGATGGGGGAGTTGTTACATATCCCCGTAAGACACAATACCTTTTTTTGTTGTGTTGACCTAATTTAAAATGGTGCAATATGGCGCAATTAGATGTTTTTATGGGAAATTCCACAGATATAATTATATAAATAAGATTTCAGCTCCAAATTATTCATTCATTCTTTTCTATTGTTAAACTTAAGTTATTTTACATTATAATTAAGGTTTCAAATTTTATTTTAATTTTTTTTAAAATAAGAAATAAAAATCCAAAACGTACATATATTTGTATATATACATATGTGTATATATGTGCGTGTGTATATGCATGTGTGTATATATGTGCGTGGTGTATATGCGTGTGTATATGTATGTGTGTATATTTGTATGTTTCTATTCTGTAATATTACTTTTATTATTGTTTCTAATGTATCTTATGTTTATATGTATTCTTCACTTACCAAATGTACCTAGTGTATCTTTAAATTGGTGAATAATATTATTGTTATTGTTACTGTTACTGTTACTGTTACTGTTACTGTTACTGTTACTGTTACTGTTACTGTTACTGTTACTGTTACTGTTACTGTTACTGTTACTGTTACTGTTACTGTTACTGTTACTGTTACTGTTACTGTTACTGTTACTGTTACTGTTACTGTTACTGTTACTGTTACTGTTACTGTTACTGTTACTGTTACTGTTACTGTTACTGTTACTGTTACTGTTACTGTTACTGTTACTGTTACTGTTACTGTTACTGTTACTGTTACTGTTACTGTTACTGTTACTGTTACTGTTACTGTTACTGTTACTGTTACTGTTACTGTTACTGTTACTGTTACTGTTACTGTTACTGTTACTGTTACTGTTACTGTTACTGTTACTGTTACTGTTACTGTTACTGTTACTGTTACTGTTACTGTTACTGTTACTGTTACTGTTACTGTTACTGTTACTGTTACTGTTACTGTTACTGTTACTGTTACTGTTACTGTTACTGTTACTGTTACTGTTACTGTTACTGTTACTGTTACTTGCAACCGCGGCTCCGAAATTAGTAAAAAAAATTAAACAAGTTGAGTTTAACAGCAATATAAGTAACAACCTGAATTCAATGTTTATAACGCCAGTGTCGTCCTTAGAAATTGTAGACATAGTCAGAAACTTAAAAAATAAATTGAGCAGTGGGGTAGATGAAATTCCGGTTACAATCATTAAATTTTGTATTCTTGAGATATGTGAACCTTTGGGTTATATTGTGAACAATTCTCTCACACATGGAATCTTTCCTGATAACTCTCAGAGTTATGTTGGGTCTGAAAAGTAATGACTCCTGCAGGGGACTTTTTAAACAAAATGGAATTCTAACCCTTACAGGGGTGTATATTTACGAAATCTTGGTTTTTATGTTTAAAAATAATCACCTATTTAGAGGTATGTCAACAGCGAGTAACCGGAATTTCAACTACAATATACCAAGGCATAGACTAGCCACATTTGAAAATGGTTGCTATTACTCAGCGATATCTATGTTTAATATCCTTCCTAAAAACATCAAATCGACAAAAAACTTTAATACTTTTAAACGATTAACCTTTCAACTATTATTAGAGTTAGAGCCATATCAACTGTCCGACTATTTATGTGTTATATTTTAATATTTCATCTATATACTTTTATAGTATTTTATCTTATTTTTATATTTATATAATGTTTTAATTTTATTTATTATTATTCTTATGAAAGTGTTTTTTATGATATGTTCTATTGTTGACAAATTTCATGTTAAAAATTGTTTATTCTATGTACCAACTGTGAATACTCCATTTTCATTTGTGAAATAAATCGATTTATTTATTTATTTATTTATTTACTGTTACTGTTACTGTTACTGTTACTGTTACTGTTACTGTTACTGTTACTGTTACTGTTACTGTTACTGTTACTGTTACTGTTACTGTTACTGTTACTGTTACTGTTACTGTTACTGTTACTGTTACTGTTAATAATAATAAACTTATATTAAATAAAAATAAAACAAATATTATATGAATTTATTAATATTTTTATAATTTTGTTTAAAATTAAAAATTTCTGTCCTTACTAAATATTATATGCTTTAAAACATCTAGGTCAAACTTTGTAACACCTGATCAAGTCCCTATTGATGATACAATGGTCGATACAGTCGATGACACAAAGTTCTTGGGTCTATACCTAGATAAACACTTAGGTTGGACTCAACAGTTAGAGAAATTAACCAAGAAACTGAACAGGTCTGTATACTCTATTAGAGTACTAAAGCCTTATGTCACTAAGGGTGGTATATCATGCATACTTCCAATCTCTACTAAGATTCGGTATAATCTTTTGGGGTCAATGTACAGATGTGGGGGATTTGTTCAAAATACAAAAACGAGCACTCAGAATCATGTTAGGGTTGAGGAATTCGGATTCTTGTAGAGGTTTATTTAGAACCAATAACATTCTCACGCTAACTGGAGTCTACATATATGAAGCTTTGTTATTTATGTTCAAGAACAAGCACCTGTTCAGGGACATGATTTCACATAGTGACCGGAACTTCGGCTACAACGTGCCTAGACATAGGTTAGCAACTTTTGAAAAGGGATGCTTCTACTCTGCCATAAGTATGTTCAACAAACTCCCAGTTAATATTAAAACCACGAAAAACCTTAAAACTTTTAAAACACTAGTCCGTTCTAAGTTGGTTGAATTGGAACCATATGCTTTATCTGACTACCTGTGATAGTTATTTTAACTTATTTTAATGTGTTATATATACCAAATTTTAAATTATCTTTAATATTTATTTTTATACTTTTATTTGTAAAATTTACTGTTATTTGTAAATTTACTTAAATTACCAGTTGACAATTTTCATGTTCAGAATTGTCTATTCATGTACATAAATGTTGTGAATATTCCGTTTTTATTATGAAATAAACTTATTATTATTATTATTATTATTACCGTTACCATTACCGTTACCGTTACCGTTACTGTTACTGTTATTGTTAATTATTATAAATGTCATGAATTGTGTGTATTAAAAACTTTTGATCAGGGAAAAATCAGGGAATCTTAGCTTGCCAAACCTAACTTATTTTCTTTTATTTTCAGAGGAAAAATATCAAAGACCTCCAGGCAATCCTCCAGGCACTATTGATGAGACGTGGAAAACGCATTTTGCATTGGAAAGTCGAAAAGATTAGTGAAAAATTTCCCAAAAACTTCGTTCATAATATTTAAACTTAGGTAATTTTTGAATTTAAATGTTTTCAGTGCTAAAAATGCACATTATAATTAATTTATTGTTTTTAAAACGATATTTTACTTTACATATCGTAGTGTTACTTTCTCAACGTCGTAACTCAAAAATTCAAATTTCCGTTCCTTGCACTAATAACTTATTCCGACCCCGGAAAAATATTCCAATTATTTTATGAGTTATGTTGTATTTGAATAATAAATTGAGGTTTGTATAAGTTATCAGTCATCATGTATAGAGTTGATTAGTGCAAGGAACCAATTATTTGTTTTAAAATATATGGAAACTGCCCTTAGTAAGCTCAAGCTGTGGCTCGATAACAATCTATTAATACTAAATTACGCAAAGACTCGGTATCTTGCTTTTGGACTAAATTCCTTAAATACTCCAACTGATACTCTTAAAATTCACAAAAAACGGTTACAAAATATTTGGGCTTATATGGCACTATTTATTTTAAATGGCCAAAACGCAAAAAAAAATTTTATTTTTTTTTTTAATTAAAGCAGTATTTTTGTATTTTATTATAATTGTTATACATTAAACTTAAGTATTTCGCTATTGTCTCACTTTGTTTGTCCCTCATTTATATTTTATTGTGGCTTTTATCAAAAAAAACACCCAATTTTGTCTTTTCCGTGACATTTTATTTATAAATGTAATAATCAACTTACAGTATAAGTACTTTCCATTTTAAATGTAATTTTTGAAATAGAAAATAAAAAACCGGGCCTTGAAGATATGTAATGCCAGGGCCGTGCGCATAGGGGGCGTTTTGGGGTTCCAACCCCCCCCCAGGAGGGTTTTAAACTACAATTTTTTAAATTTCCTGATTAGGAAAAATTTGAATCAAGCCTAATATATATGACTGTAATCTTATCTTATAATTATATATAATATATATTATGTACATCTATTTTTTGATAGTTTTCTTTTTAAAGGGTTTCTACAGATCAGAGAAAACAGTGAAAACAGGGAACATTTTGGGCCGCGGTGCTAGATCTTTCCTACATTTTGGTGAAATTGGAATTATAAAACTGTTTTAAAATAAAAGTTTGTAAAATTAATTGCCTGTGACACTATGGCTTTCTTACATATTTTTTTTGTCTAAGATTGTCGAACTTAATTTATAGAAGGGTGTAATTTGTAAAAACTTTCGCCTGCTAATCCTATTTTGCATTTTTTGTGTGATAAAACTGTTTAATAAAATAGACCATCAATTTTGTAAAAATTTTCGCATTGGCACTAGGCTTTCCTTCGTTTTTTATCTAAGATTTTATAGTTTAACCGTGAAACAAAAAAAAATTCGCCTGCGGCTCCAGAGCTTTTTTGCACTTTTTGTGAAATTTAGAATAATAAAACTGTTTAAAAATTAAAGTTTACAAAAAAAACTGCATGTGGTACTAGGGCTTTCTTACTTTTTTTTATTTAGGATTGTAGAACTTTCCCAAATAATAAAAAAAATCAAGACAAAAATTAAAAAAAATACTTTTTTTGCAAAAGAAGGTATTTTTTTGAAAAACGAAAAATAAAAAAAAATATTAAAAAATAAAATTCAATAAAACTTTGCTTTCAAAAACACTAGGGATCTTTCCCTCGTAGAA
Source organism: Brachypterus glaber (assembly GCA_958510825.1). NCBI lineage: Eukaryota > Metazoa > Arthropoda > Insecta > Coleoptera > Kateretidae > Brachypterus > Brachypterus glaber. The sequence continues at coordinate 23,340 of CAUEHQ010000683.1, read as the reverse complement.
TTTGATTTTTCCTGAAAATTTCGAGTCGATCGAATTATTCGTTCTTGAGTTATCGGTACAAAAAAACGTGACATCAGACGGACAGACGCGTCTAGACGGACGAAACGAAAAACAAAAGTTTTAACCCCCGATAAGTTTTTTGTTTTTGGGGGATTACTTTTACAATTTTTAGAATTGATCCTTACAATAAAAGTAATTTTTTCCTCAAAAAGTTACGTTAATCGGAATTTTCTTTCAGTTTTTTCGATTTTTTTTTAATTTTAACCCCCCATAATTTTTTTTTGTTGAGGGAATTGCGTTCAAAAACACTAGGGATCTTTCCCTCGTAGAATTTGATTTTTCCTGAAAATTTCAAGTCGATCGGATTATTCGTTCTTGAGTTATCGGTACAAAAAAACGTGACATCAGACGGACAGACGCGTCTAGACAGACGGAGGGACGGACGGACGGACGGACATTAAAAAAAAATGACTTATTTTTTCATGAAACAAAGGACCCCGCATCTTTTATATGTAAATTGAATTTCCGTTAAATTAGCTAATTTTTTAATATGTTGTAGTTGATGACCAACTGATCAAAAGCTCTCGTGGGCCCAACTCAATCCCGCTTCTAGTTTTGGAGATATGCTCATAAAAGCTTTGGCCATTTAAATCCGAAATTCTTGTAATTCTTGAAATTATTAAGAAACATTTACGTTTGGTTCTTATGTACTTATGTTAAAGAACATGTTAAGCCAAAGATATTATTTATTTTTACGACACTAGAGTTGTAAAAAAATTTTATTTAAAAATTTTGGTGAATGCGCCAGCATAATAATGCACAAATGAGAAATGAAAAAAAAAAAACTTCCGTAAAATATGCTATAAGTATTACAGCTTATAGTATGTGCCTTTTTAAACAAAAAACTCTTATAGAAAAACTTTTGGAAACTATTCATTTCCCCTGTAATAATACTTCGAAGAGGTAGAATTGCCTGACATCGTAAAAAACACTAAAAAATACCTAATAATTATTACATATAATTCGTTTGAAATAAAATATCCATCGACCCCAATCTAACGTCATTTGAAGAGAAACGTCTTCTGTGTAATATTGATTAGTTAGGAAGTTATGATAAAAATAACAAGATCTGAAAAAGTAATATAAAACAGATTGTTTTATGGCTGATCTATAAGTTGAATATTTTCAGCATTTAAAACCTTTTCTAAGAGGTGAGCGAATTTTTATTTAGGTGTAACTAGAAAATTCTGAAATTATGAGTGATCAAACTTCTTTCTCTAAGGGTCCTAATTGGACTCTTAAAATTCGTTTTGAATGCTGAAAATATTCAACTTATAAATCTGCCATAAAACAATCCGTTTTATATTATTTTTTCAGATCTTGTTATTTTTATCATAACTTCCTAACTAAAAGAGCTATCGACATCAATATTCCACATAAGACGTTTCTCTTCAAATTACTTTGATTAGATTGGGGTCGATGGATATTTTATCTCAAACAAATTATATGTAATAATTATTAGGTATTTTTTAGTGTTTTTTACGATGTCAGACAATTTTACCACTCCGAAGTATTATTACAGGGGAAATGAATAGTTTCCAAAAGTTTTTCCATAAGAGTTTTTTGTTTAAAAAGGCACATACTATGAGCTGTAAAACTTATAGCATATTTCACGGAAGTTTTTTTTTTCATTTCTCATTTGTGCATTATTATGCTGGCGCATTCACCAAAATTTTTAAATAAAATTTTTTTACGACTCTAGTTTAGTAAAAATAAATAATATCTTTGGCTTAACATGTCCTTTAACATAAGTACATAAGAAATAAACGTAAATGTTTCTTAATAATTTCAAGAATTACAAGAATTTCGGATTTAAATGGCCAAAGCTTTTATGAGCCATATCTCCAAAACTAGAAGCGGGATTGAGTTGGGCCCACGAGAGCTTTTGATCAGTTGGTCATCAACTACAACATATTAAAAAATTAGCCAATTTAACAGAAATTCAATTTACATATAAAACATGTGGGATCCTTTATATCCAAGAATTTTTTGTCTAGGATGATTTTTGATTTTTTTTTGAAAATTCGAAACTACCGTATAATATTATTTTAGCGCAGGCGCTGTGAATAATATAATAATGCTAAATAGTTTATGGTTTAATTAAGTTAAAAATGGGAGAATGGGTAAAAAATAATAAAAATTTACTAATCCAAACGCTTTGACCTAGAAATATGAAATTTGGTATGGTTACCCATTGGAACAAGAATAATCTGCCCACATGTCAAAATGGCAGGTTCAAGGTCATTCGCTAATTTTTAAATGCTTTGACCTAGAAACATGAAATTGGGCATGGGTCTCATATTTTCTAACTTTTAAACGCCAAGACCCAGAAACATGAAATTTGGTATGGTGGCGTTTTGCTACAAGACTAATTGAACCACCTGTCAAAATTACAGATCAAGGTCATATTTTGCTAACTTTTAAACGCCAAGACCTAGCAACATGAAATTTGGTATGGTGGCGTTGGGCTACAAGACTAATTGAACCACATGTCAAAATGACAGTTCAAGGTGATATTAAGCTAACTTTTAAACTCGTTGAGCTAGAAACATTAAATTTGGTATGGGTTGCCCTTGTTGCATTACCAATTGACCCCCCTGTGAAAATGACAGTTGAAGGTCATATTAAGCTAACTTTTAAGCGCCTTGAGCTAGAAACATGAAATTCGATATGGTGACGTTGGGCTACAAGACTAATTGAACCACCTGTCAAGATTACAGGTCAAGGTGATATTAAGCTAACTTTTAAACTCGTTGAGCTAGAAACATTAAATTTGGTATGGGTTGCCCTTGTTGCATTACCAATTGACCCCCCTGTGAAAATGACAGTTGAAGGTCATATTAAGCTAACTTTTAAACGCCTTGAACTAGAAATTTGAAATTTGGTATGGTTCGCCTTTATTGCATTACCAGTTTAAGGTCATATTTCTCTAACATTTAACCTAGAAATATCAAATTTGGTATGGATGGCCTCTATAAAACTATTGAGTTAGAATCCTTAAGGATGATAATTCAAGGTCACATTTTGCAAACTTTTTAACACTTTGGGTTCCAATTAACGTTAGTATGCGACACAATTAGTCTTATTTCTAGGACCACCCTTACCAAATTTTACGTTACTAGGTAGAGGAGTTTAAAAGTCAGAAAAATACGACCTTATTCTATCATTTTGACAGGTGCGTTGATTGGCCATGTTTCAAAGAGTACCCATACCAAATTTTATGTTTCTAAGTCAAACCGTTTAAAAGTTATCAAACTGAACTGTCATTTTGACAGATACGTTGATTGACCAATAATAAAATACTAAAATTATTTTTTTGTTTAGAATAAAGGTAAAAATTAAAAAAAATCTTTTAAAATATGGCAAAGGCGCCACTTCAAGATAAAAAAAAGAGAAATAACGGTCAGATTTTCTTAATTATATATGAAATGGAAGATTTTTTTTCAAAATGTTTTTTTTTGTATTCCAGCTGACAGCATAAAAGCTTTCTGTTTTTTTACTGAAACTTTTATTTCGTATATTATTATGAAAAAAAATGAAAAAATTCAAGTTGTTTTTAATTTATAGCCCGATATGAAAATTCACTATTGCAACACAGCTTTTTTTCTTATACTTTAATATGTTATATTTTTCTAAAACAATATTTATTATTTGTTAATACTTTATTAGATTATGCATTTCTTTCATGATAATATACAAAAAAAAGTTCCAGCAAAAAAAACAAAAAGGTTATATACTGCCAGCTGGATTCGAACCCGGAATAATTTATTAAGAGTATCACTCTGTAATCACTGCGCCCAATGGCCACTTATTATGCAGTAAAATACACTTTTTAAGAACCTACATATTATTTTATTTTTTTTTTGTTTCAATCCGGGCTTTTGATCAGAAAGATGAAATCTACATCATACTAAAAATTAAGAATTTTTGACCGAAAGCCAGTTTCCATATGAAACGTGCCTGTCTGTTTTATGTTTCTAAGTCAAGCTGTTTAAAAGTTAGCATATGACCTTGAACTGTCATTTTGACAGGTGTGTTGATTGGCCTTGTTCCAAAGGGTACACATACCAAATTTTATGGTTCTAGGTCAAACCGTTTAAAACTTAACTAAATATGACCTTGAACTGTCACTTGACAGGTGCATTGATTGGTCTGGTTCTAAAGGTCATAATTGATTATTATAGAAAAGGCTACCTATACCAAATTTAATGTTTCCAGGTCAAGGCATTTAAATGTTAAAAAATATGACTTTGAAATGTCATTTTGACAATTGGGTCGATAGGTCTTGTTTCAAGGTCACCCATAACAAATTTCATATTTCTAGGTCGAAGCATTTTAAAACAAAATATAACGGCTGGGTCTGGCGTCAGGGAACAGACTCGAAAAGCAGTATTTTTTAAAACTGGCGAGAAAAGTCTCATGAATCTCAAAACTTTTTATGGTTTTGTGAACCCTTCGCATCCACAAATAACCCTAATAACTTTTTTGAAATCTTAAAACCCTTAAAGAAAATAAAAACGCTTTCGCGCTCTGTATGTTTTTGTAAAGTATTTGAGTCACCAGACGAAAAATTAGTTTTTCTATATGTGCATCAATAAACATAACGCACACGGACATTTGGTTTTTTAACCAAGAATAATACCACAGCTGCTAAAAAACGAAAATTCGTGTCAAAAAATTAAATATTGCAACTTTGGCGACAGAGGTAAAAACTGAAGTAATTTTCTTGGCTTACAACCAAACTTTTATAATTCCTTAAATTAGGAGGTTTTAAGCGATTCTTGCGATACGTTTACCTTATTGTCTTATCCTCGTATTATTTCATTGTAAAAAATAAAATCTTTTTTTTATGAAAATAATATTTTGTTCTATTTGATATGCCCCTTTTTATTGCACAATATACAATTCTATGCAATTAAAACAAATAAAATAATTTTGTCCAGCTAGCTATACACTAGACGAAACACTGTGCCATGGTACCTGGTACCATTTAAAAGTGCAAGAAATATCGGAACGATCCGTGCCATAACTTCTTATAGAAGTCGAATAATTATCAATTTTAATTTTTAATTAACAATTAAAATTGTAGTCAAAACGTAAAAATGTAGTTATTCCACTTGTATAAAAATTAACGCATGGATCCATATTTCTTGCACTTTTAAATGGTACCATAGTACCATGGCACAGTGTTTCGTCTAGTGTATAGCTAGCTGGACAAAATTATTTTATTTGTTTTAATTGCATAGAATTGTATATTGTGCAATAAAAAGGGGCATATCAGAGAGAACAAAATATTATTTTCATAAAAAAAGATTTTATTTTTTACAATGAAATAATACGAGGATAAGACAATAAGGTAAACGTAAAAGTGCAATATCGAATGAAAATTAACAAAATTAAAACAAAATAAAAAATCTTGACATACTATATAAATTATTGGTCCTAAAACATAACAGTTTGAAATTAAAAATCATCCGATGATGACTCGTCATCAAAATCAATTTCCGAAGAATCGGAGATGACACATAATTTTAGTTGCGTGCACTTTCGGTCCAAAATGATTACTGGTAATTAAACGTGAATATAGGGCATTACATAAAAAATAGCCTAAAGGCAGGTCTAGATCAAAAGTTGTGGTCTCTTTGAAAATTAGAGATCAAAGAAAATTTCAAAAAAAAAATCAACAGTGTTTGCAGTTACATATTTTAAGTACAACTACCCAACAAAAACTGAATTTTTACATAAATATAATAAACATACCTTGAATAAAAGATTCCATCACTAAAACACTTTTCACTTTCACTAAAAATTTTGAGAGGTTTTATCGAAACTGTGGCACTTACCTTTAATCCAGGCACCTAATTAGGGAATAATCCTGTGACCTTTATTTCTTGGATTTGGTACCTGGGAGGGGATGTTTACTACCTGTTACCGTTAGGTTCATGTAATTAGGTCATCCATTTTGTCTTCTAGACTAACACTAAATATCCTAATTTAAAGAATTAAGAGAAATTTCATTTTTATTAGCTTTTCTGGTGTCCATTAGTTTATTAAAGATGTCATGGCGCACCTAGTTAAAATTATTAAAACGAAATTAAAATAAAATTTGACATTTGAAATGTCACTTATGTGGTATCAGTTGTTGTTTTAGATATCACACCTAAAATGTAAAAGTTATCAGCACTTCCGGTAAAACCGGAAGTAGCAAAATGTTGTTTTATATGTCAAAAGTTGAGGTTCCCTTAAGTACATTATAGGTACCAAATTTAATTTTTTTATCTTTACAAGTACAGAGGTTAAGGGGGGTGTACATTGGATCTGTGACACCCGGTATATATTTAATACATTCATTTTAACTAGGTCTGAGAACCCTTGAAACTTGCTAAACTATGGCTGGGGACCGTCACGGAACAGACAATTTTGCCAAATTTTCACTTTAAAAATAACCAAAAAAAAACTGGTTCATATATTTGTCATTTTTTTTTTGCGGATCATTGTTTAATTAGAGAATATTAACCAAAATAATTAAAATTGTATACAAAAACTACTAGTAGTAAAAAACTGCACCATTGGGACATAAAACGGCCTTTTAAAATAAATATAGCCATATATTGTAGATTAAAATGGGACGAGCATATTAATATGACGGTAAAAAAAAATCAGAAAAACCATTTATAAGTGGTAACTGTCAGCTTATGAAAATTGTAAGTACTAAATTAATAAAAATAGTATATACTTCTGTAGTAGAATCTATCCTAAACTATGCTATTATTGCGTAAAACCTGACTAAAACCAAGTCCAAACGAAATTATCAAAGTTATACTTAATAAACCCAAATTTACCCCATCAGTACAAGTTTATAATGATGGTAACATTTTCAGAATAAGAGAACTTTTCATTATCTCATCCTTAAAAAGAACATTTAAGCGTACTGCCCCTAATTCTAATTTTAATGCTATACATTCACACAACACAAGATCAACTTATTTAAAAAATGTAGGTCCCTAAATTTTACTTCATAACTACCCAAAGAAATTTTTGCTACCTACGAGTCAAATTGCACAACCTTTTACCTATAGACATAAAAAATCTGAATTTTCATCTATATACCAAAAAAATTAAATCATGGACAAGACACAATTACCTAGATATATGCAATAAAATACCTAATGTATTTATAACTGATTGTTAATTTATTTTTTGTGTAGTCAAAACTCGAGACCATAAGATTAACCATATCTCGCATATATCTAAAAAAGCCCTTAACCCTTTGAAGCACGCATTTTTCTAATGAAAAAAAAAAAAAAAAATTGATTCTCTAACATGTTATTATTGTAAATCTACAAAAAAAAAACACAAAAATTACTTAAAAAATGAAAAAAATTATAATGATCTAGGTGGTATCTAGGTAAAAAGTCCAAACCATGCTTGTACGGGTTAAGGACTTATGGGAATGGCCGCAATGTAGTAGTCCAAACCATAGTACCATGGCACAGTGTTTCGTCTAGTGTATAGCTAGCTGGACAAAATTATTTTATTTGTTTTAATTGCATAGAATTGTATATTGTGCAATAAAAAGGGGCATATCAGAGAGAACAAAATATTATTTTCATAAAAAAAGATTTTATTTTTTACAATGAAATAATACGAGGATAAGACAATAAGGTAAACGTAAAAGTGCAATATCGAATGAAAATTAACAAAATTAAAACAAAATAAAAAATCTTGACATACTATATAAATTATTGGTCCTAAAACATAACAGTTTGAAATTAAAAATCATCCGATGATGACTCGTCATCAAAATCAATTTCCGAAGAATCGGAGATGACACATAATTTTAGTTGCGTGCACTTTCGGTCCAAAATGATTACTGGTAATTAAACGTGAATATAGGGCATTACATAAAAAATAGCCTAAAGGCAGGTCTAGATCAAAAGTTGTGGTCTCTTTGAAAATTAGAGATCAAAGAAAATTTCAAAAAAAAAATCAACAGTGTTTGCAGTTACATATTTTAAGTACAACTACCCAACAAAAACTGAATTTTTACATAAATATAATAAACATACCTTGAATAAAAGATTCCATCACTAAAACACTTTTCACTTTCACTAAAAATTTTGAGAGGTTTTATCGAAACTGTGGCACTTACCTTTAATCCAGGCACCTAATTAGGGAATAATCCTGTGACCTTTATTTCTTGGATTTGGTACCTGGGAGGGGATGTTTACTACCTGTTACCGTTAGGTTCATGTAATTAGGTCATCCATTTTGTCTTCTAGACTAACACTAAATATCCTAATTTAAAGAATTAAGAGAAATTTCATTTTTATTAGCTTTTCTGGTGTCCATTAGTTTATTAAAGATGTCATGGCGCACCTAGTTAAAATTATTAAAACGAAATTAAAATAAAATTTGACATTTGAAATGTCACTTATGTGGTATCAGTTGTTGTTTTAGATATCACACCTAAAATGTAAAAGTTATCAGCACTTCCGGTAAAACCGGAAGTAGCAAAATGTTGTTTTATATGTCAAAAGTTGAGGTTCCCTTAAGTACATTATAGGTACCAAATTTAATTTTTTTATCTTTACAAGTACAGAGGTTAAGGGGGGTGTACATTGGATCTGTGACACCCGGTATATATTTAATACATTCATTTTAACTAGGTCTGAGAACCCTTGAAACTTGCTAAACTATGGCTGGGGACCGTCACGGAACAGACAATTTTGCCAAATTTTCACTTTAAAAATAACCAAAAAAAAACTGGTTCATATATTTGTCATTTTTTTTTGCGGATCATTGTTTAATTAGAGAATATTAACCAAAATAATTAAAATTGTATACAAAAACTACTAGTAGTAAAAAACTGCACCATTGGGACATAAAACGGCCTTTTAAAATAAATATAGCCATATATTGTAGATTAAAATGGGACGAGCATATTAATATGACGGTAAAAAAAAATCAGAAAAACCATTTATAAGTGGTAACTGTCAGCTTATGAAAATTGTAAGTACTAAATTAATAAAAATAGTATATACTTCTGTAGTAGAATCTATCCTAAACTATGCTATTATTGCGTAAAACCTGACTAAAACCAAGTCCAAACGAAATTATCAAAGTTATACTTAATAAACCCAAATTTACCCCATCAGTACAAGTTTATAATGATGGTAACATTTTCAGAATAAGAGAACTTTTCATTATCTCATCCTTAAAAAGAACATTTAAGCGTACTGCCCCTAATTCTAATTTTAATGCTATACATTCACACAACACAAGATCAACTTATTTAAAAAATGTAGGTCCCTAAATTTTACTTCATAACTACCCAAAGAAATTTTTGCTACCTACGAGTCAAATTGCACAACCTTTTACCTATAGACATAAAAAATCTGAATTTTCATCTATATACCAAAAAAATTAAATCATGGACAAGACACAATTACCTAGATATATGCAATAAAATACCTAATGTATTTATAACTGATTGTTAATTTATTTTTTGTGTAGTCAAAACTCGAGACCATAAGATTAACCATATCTCGCATATATCTAAAAAAGCCCTTAACCCTTTGAAGCACGCATTTTTCTAATGAAAAAAAAAAAAAAAATTTGATTCTCTAACATGTTATTATTGTAAATCTACAAAAAAAAAACACAAAAATTACTTAAAAAATGAAAAAAATTATAATGATCTAGGTGGTATCTAGGTAAAAAGTCCAAACCATGCTTGTACGGGTTAAGGACTTATGGGAATGGCCGCAATGTAGTACGAAATAATTGTAAAACTATTGACGAATAAAATTTATTCATTTATTATTTGGAGATACGAGGTTGAGAATGTGAACCGACGATATCCTATAACTTTTATTTAAAGAGATTTGATTTAAATTTCATTTAAAATACAATTGATTTAATTCTCCGAAACATGACGTTTTTATTAAAAGAACCCCTGTATATTTTTGTCGAATACATTTACAGAAAGCTAAATAAATGGTACTACTATTAAAAAAATCTTATAACTTTAAAAATTAACTGATATTTTTCCCTTAGATTCTTCTTCTTCTTTTAATTTTTTTCTAATCTTAACCAACTTTTCAGTAAATAAAGGATATTCTCAGTGTAGGGTTTTCTCTTTTTATCTTAAAAAAAAATCCTTTTCAAAAGTTTGGATTATTAGTTTTGATTTTTCCTGGTGAAGTCACATTTTTCCAGTTTTCAAAATTGGATAATTTAACCATCAGAAACTTTTTTGTAATAAGGGTTTTTTTAAGAAGTTTTTTATTTTGATGTGCTTAAACTTAAATTTTATCCGAAATATCCACAACGCACATGTAGAATTTTCTTTTGTTATTATTTTTTTTTTTAATTTTGAACCTACCAGTTTAAAAATGGTGGTAACATTTTTTAAAGTTTTATTTTCTGTACTATACTATTTAATGTTTGAACAGGACCTGAAATAAAATAAGGTTTACTTTATTACAGTTCCCTACAGTATTTGTTTTTAATTTAAACTTCGCGCTTTCCGTACCACTGATTTTTTCTGTAATGCAAAAACCTTAATCGGCCATACTTTATTTCATTTCTTGCTATGCTGTAGCCGTTGGTGTGTCGGGAGAATTTATTTTTACTGATATCGTCAGAAGCCTGGTACAGGTAATATGCATTATTACATTACTTTCGTGATTAACTTACTTAATAATTATATTTCATTTCGTGTACATTTTTCGCATCGAAATAAAGGCTGGTTTAATTTCCACAACTACCCCGAGAATCGGCCCTAACACGAGGGTTTGGTACAACTTTTGGCTTCCCAGTGCGGACCAGCAAAACAGCACAAATGCCAGGCCAAACAAGATACCCGGAGCCTCCAGAGGTAAACCAAACACAACATGTTCAACAATTACAAGGTAGGATGCACAATTTTACATGCCTATACTTCCCCAAGGCCCTCAATTCAAAGTATGGGGGCCCAGCAGCCATTTTGGCTGCACCCACCACCGCCGCAGCGGCCTGCAGGAAATTTTGTTGACTGTTTGGGACCACATCCTAGGTGGCCTTTGGGACCCACGGTTCACCTGGGCGATTTTAAATAAAAATTTCGTGGACCCCTACATTTTTTGGACTAAAACATAACTGATGACATCAGAAATCAATTCCCATTTGAAAGAAAATCGTAAAAGATACACTTTTTTAGACAGATAAAAAAAGTTTTTTTGAGTAATAAGGTGTGTCAAAAAATCGCGATTTTCAAAATCAAAAACGCTCTCTGGCTTAAAAGTTGCTCCTTAGTAAAAAACAGTGGCCACTCAAAAATGAGCCAAATCGATAAATGTTTAGAGGTAGCTCAAAGCACTCAAACTTAAAAAAAAAATCGGTACCTGTTTTTCGGATAAAAACTGATACCGATAAAAATTGAAGAAATTTTGGAGAGTTTCTTTGGTAATATTTAGAAACAATACTAAATTACTTAATTAACTAATAAATTTACTTTTTGCAAGTTTTTAAAAGTGCATAAAATATAGTTTTAAATAAAAAATCTGCAAAATTATATATTAGTATATAAGCATATATACATGTTAACCTACATGACTATACAGAAAACATATTTTTTTTCCTCAAGTTGAGTAAAAAAAAAAAAATTTCGATTAGAAACGAGGTGGATTTTCTGTTTTTTGCCTAAAACTTTTTTCGGTGTACTTTTTTTTGATTTTTTGGTTGAAATACTTTTTTTATGTAAAAATACACAAAAAAGTTTCTGTGGTTTAACATCGCAGGTTTAACCGTTTTAAAGATAAATTCATTTAAAAGTAAATTTTTACGCATGAAGAACCAAAAATAAAAAAATTAAAAAATATATAGCAAAAAACAAATATTTCAGTAATGAGTGGTTATTTAACATCAAAAACATAGAAAAAGTTTATATGCACCTAAGGAAGTTATGTCCTTTTAAATATGCCCATTTTCAATAAATTTTCGCAAAATCTTCAAATAATTGGCGATTTTTTTATGTTCTAACTTAAGGGAAGGGGAAATATAATTTTTTTAGTTTTCTCACAATCACTTTTTATCCGAAAAACAGGTACCGATATTTTTCAGAGTTTGAGTGCTTTGAGCTACCTCTAAACATTAATCGATTTGGCTCATTTTTGAGTAGCCACAGTTTTTTACTAAGGAGCAACTTTTGAGCCAGAGAGCGTTTTCGATTTAGCAAATCGGATTTTTTTGACACACCCTATTACTCAAAAAAAACGTTTTTTTATCATTCTAAAAAAGTGCATCTTTTACGATTTTCTTTTAAATGGAAATTGATTTCTTATGTCATCAGGTATGTTTTAGTCCAAAAAATGTAGGGGTCCACGAAATTTTTATTTAAAATCGCCCAGGTGAACCGTGTACCCCTAGTCCCACCAGGGACAGAAAGGTGGAATCCTCAACGCCTCAACCATCTGGAGGCCCAGCTTCAGATCCAAGGGGGCCACTGGGGCTTTCGAGGATGGAACATGAGTTAAAGGAGCAATCATTTTTTTACACCAAAATGTTGCACCAGGAAACCGTGCTACGACATTAAGAACGCCTTCACCAGAACGACAGAATGTGCAGTATTTTTTATATAGTGCAGACTTAAACGAAAGACTGACTGAAGTTTTAGCATCGTTACATAATTCTGTAAACGAAAATAATGTAAGGTCCGTAAACTCCAGAGATTTTTTTGAATTATTGCAAAAAAATTAAGTTACCAATTTTTGAAGATAAGGCATCGATACACCCTAGGGACTTTTTACAGCAGCTAGAACCAGTTTTTAATGTAGAAAATGATATTTTTAAAGCAAATAAATATTTGTTAAATAGTTACTTTGAGGGAAATGCAATGTGTCAAGCTTTTTTTAAATAATTTCGAAAGGTTTGAGGAATTTAAACAGGCCTTCCTTGATCAGTTTTGGTCCGAAAATAAACAATTACAGATTCGATTAGATTTACAGGTGGCGAAATACCGCAGAAATGGGGTGGTGAACCATTTTATGAAACAAGTGGAGGCAACAAAATATCTAGAACCGCCCTATAGCAATCAAATGTTTATTTCAATTATTGCAAGGCACTACCTAACAATAACCCGCGCTATGATCTTTTAATTGATTGTGACGAAATTCAGCAACAGAGCGAGGCAGGGTCACCCGTACACCCGTAATAAGTGTTAAAATTTTAAATTTTACCTTTCCAGCTCTGATTGACAGTGGGTCCGAAGTTTGCTGTCTCAGCGATGACGTATGGTCGCAACTCGGCGAATACGTCATACATATACCTACCTTCGCCTGTGCTGGTATTAAGGTATCGGGAGTGTTCAAATCGAAACAGAGGCGGGTTAAACAGCAGTCCCTTATTGCTTTCCAAGTTTTAAACTTGAATTTTTCTTAATTCCCGATCTCGCGTAACCAATAATTACCGACTTTTTTTACGTGCACATCATGCTAAAATTGATTTAGGTTAAGAAACTATTTTAAAAATCTGAAATCTGAAATTTCGGAAATAAAAGCATTTCATGAATTTCAAGTAGAAGGGTTCATTAATATTAAGGAGATTCATATTAGGCGAATTCATGCCCTGTAATCCGAAAAAAATATATAAATGTAGTTTGTTTTAAAATATTTTCGAGAAATTGGACATTAGGGTGGAACAAAAACAAGATTTATTTAGCAAAAAATTAGGCGTTTTCTCAAATGACCTGAAATTTTCATAATATAGTCTTTATATACGCTTAAGTTTTAACATAAAAATCAAAAAAATTGCGCTTTGCTAACACACCAAAAGAGGGCGTTTATCCTAAAAAACCGTGCTTTTTCAAATACTTTTGTTAATTTTGGCTTAACGGTTAATATTTTCCAAAAATTTCTTACTACAAAAATTGTAGAAAATTAAATTATCTTCATTTTGAATTTTTTAATTTTAAAATCGGTTAAGTAACAGAAAAGTTATGATAAAAAGAAAATTAATAAAATTAACAACATTAAGTTTCTAATATATTTTTCTTATGGTATAAATAGTTTACAGTATAATCTGGTTTAGAAAAGTATTGGAACAATAAACAACCATCATTTTGCATAAATTAATTTGATAAAATCAATTTTATTGTTTTAACTAAAAGTTAAATGTTAACTTTAAATATAGATATTATCCAAATTAACCAAATACGTGTATATTCGCGCATACGTGTGAAAATCGTTTTAAATATGGCTAACGTCATTTTTAGGCTAAAATTAAAAATGTATTCAAAATCAACTAATCAATTTTTGTAATTTATTAAAAAAAAACAAGATATCCATGGATCGTGAAATGGCAGGTTTGTTACATATTTTAAGTACAACTACCCAACAAAAACTGTATTTTTTTACATAAATATAATAAAAATACCTTGAATAAAAGATTCCATCACTAAAACACTTTTCACTTTCACTAAAAATTTTGAGAGATTTTATCGAAACTGTGGCACTTACCTTTAATCCAGGCTACCTAATTAGGGAATAATCCTGTGACCTTTATTTCTTGGACTTGGTACCTGGGAGGCGATGTTTACTACCTGTTACCGTTAGTTTCATGTAATTAGTCCAAAAAGTCCAAAAGTCCAAACCAAAAAAAAATGCAACAGTATTTGCAGTTACATATTTTAAGTACAACTACCCAACAAAAACTGTATTTTTTACATAAATATAATAAACATACCTCGAATAAAAGATTCCATCACTAAAACACTTTTCACTTTCACTAAAAATTTTGAGAGATTTTATCGAAACTGTGGCACTTACCTTTAATCCAGGCTACCTAATTAGGGAATAATCTTGTGACCTTTATTTCTTGGATTTGGTACCTGGGAGGGGATGTTTACTACCTGTTACCGTTAGTTTCATGTAATTAGGTCATCCATTTTGTCTTCTAGACTAAACACAGTGAATGGGTGTAAATGGGTACCAAATTCAAGAATCGCTTAAAATATCCTAGTTTAAAGAATTATACAAATTAAGAGAAAGGACCCCGCATGTTTTATATGTAAATTGAATTTCCGTTAAGTTGGCTAATTTTTTAATATGTTGTAGTTGATGACCAACTGATCAAAAGCTCTCGTGGGCCCAACTCAATCCCGCTTCTAGTTTTGGAGATATGGCTCATAAAAGCTTTGGCCATTTAAATCCGAAATTCTTGTAATTCTTGAAATTATTAAGAAACATTTACGTTTAGTTCTTATGTACTTATGTTAAAGGACATGTTAAGCCAAAGATATTATTTATTTTTACTAAACTAGAGTCGTAAAAAAATTTTATTTAAAAATTTTGGTGAATGCGCCAGCATAATAATGCACAAATGAGAAATGAAAAAAAAACTTCTGTGAAATATGCTATAAGTTTTACAGCTCATTTTATGCCTTTTTAAACAAAAAACTCTTATGGAAAAACTTTTGGAAACTATTCATTTCCCCTGTAATAATACTTCGGAGTGGTAAAATTGTCTGACATCGTAAAAAACACTAAAAAATACCTTTTAAGAGTCCAATTAGTCCAAGTCCAAAAAGTCCCTTAGAGAAAGGTTTGATCACTCATAATTTCAGAATTTTCTAGTTACACCTAAATAAAAATTCGCTCACCTCTTAGAAAAGGTTTTAAATGCTGAAAATATTCAACTTATAGATCTGCCATAAAACAATCTGTTTTATATTATTTTTTCAGATCTTGTTATTTTTATCATAACTTCCTAACTAAAAGAGCTATCAACATCAATATTACACAGAAGACATTTCTCTTCAAATGACGTTAGATTGGGGTCGATGGATATTTTATTTCAAACGAATTATATGTAATAATTATTAGGTATTTTTTAGTGTTTTTTACGATGTCAGACAATTCTACCTCTCCGAAGTATTATTACAGGGGAAATGAATAGTTTCCAAAAGTTTTTCCATAAGAGTTTTTTTTAAAGGCACATACTATAAGCTGTAATACTTATAGCATATTTTATGGAAGTTTTTTTTTCATTTCTCATTTGTGCATTATTATGCTGGCGCATTCACCAAACTTTTTAAATAAAATTTTTTTACAACTCTAGTGTCATAAAAATAAATAATATCTTTGGCTTAACATGTTCTTTAACATAAGTACATAAGAACCAAACGTAAATGTTTCTTAATAATTTCAAGAATTACAAGAATTTCGGATTTAAATGGCCAAAGCTTTTATGAGCCATATCTCCAAAACTAGAAGCGGGATTGAGTTGGGTCCACGAGAGCTTTTGATCAGTTGGTCATCAACTACAACATATTAAAAAATTAGCTAATTTAACTGAAATTTACATATAAAACATGCGGGGTCCTTTCATTTTTATTAGCTTTTCTGGCGTCCATTAGTTTATTAAAGATGTCATGGCTCACCTAGTTAAAATAATTAAAACGAAATTAAAATAAAATTTGACATTTGAAATGTCACTTATGTGGTATCAGTTGTTGTTTTAGATATCACACCTAAACTGTAAAAGTTATCAGCACTTCCGGTAAAACCGAAAGTAGGAAAATGTTGTTTTATATGTCAAAAGTTGAGGTTCCCTTAAGTACATTATAGGTACCAAATTTAAAATTTTTATCTTTACAAGTACAGAGGTTAAGGGGGGTGTACATTGGATCTGTGACATATTTAATACATTCATTTTAACTAGGTCTCAGAACCCTTGAAACTTGCTAAACTATGGCTAGGGACCGTCAAGGAACAGACAATTTTGCCAAATTTTCACTTTAAAAGTAACCAAAAAAAAAACTGGTTCATATATTTGTCATTTATTTTTGCGGATCATTGTTTAATTAGAGAATATTAACCAAAATAATTAAAATTGTATACAAAAACTACTAGTAGTAAAAATCTGCACCATTGGGACATAGAACGGCCTTTTAAAATAAATATAGCCATATATGGATTGTAGATTAAAATGGGACGAGCATATTAATATGACGGTAAAAAAAAATCCGAAAAACCATTTATAAGTGTTAACTGTCAACTTATGAAAATTGTAAGTACTAAATTAATAAAAATAGTATATACTTCTGTAGTAGAATCTATCCTAAACTATGCTATTATTGCGTAAAACCTGACTACAACCGCTTATAGTAACACAGAAATTATCAGAAATTATCAAAGTTATACTTAATAAACCCAAATTTACCCCATCAGTACAAGTTTATAATGATGGTAAAATTTTCAGAATAAGAGAACTTTCATTATTTCATCCTTAAAAAGAACATTTAAGCGTACTGCCCCTAATACTAATTTTAATGCTATACATTCACACAACACAAGATCAACTTATTTAAAAAATGTAGGTCCCTAAATTTTACTTCAAAGAAATTTTTGCTACCTACGAGTCAAATTGCACAACCTTTTACCTATAGACATAAAAAATCTGAATTTTCATCTATATACCAAAAAAAATAAATCATGGACAAGACACAATTACCTAGATATATGCAATAAAATACATCTATTATCTAAATAGTTATTGGTAACAGCTTCGTGTTTGATGGGTACCCAGAAACCTAATGTTTTTATATCTGATTGTTAATTTATTTTTTGTGTAGTCAAAACTCGAGACCATAAGATTAACCATATCTCGCATATATCTATTATGTATTAATATCCACACAAGCCCTTAACCCTTTGAAGCACGCATTTTTCTAATGATTGTATTTCTATAAAAATAGTTGCTTTATAAGTTTTTGGTGTCGCTGATCACGAATCTGTTATCAGATTTGTATATTTTTTGATTCTCTATCATGTTATTATTGTAGATCTACAAAAAAAAAACACAAAAATTACTTAAAAAATGAAAAAAATTATAATGATCTAGGTGGTATCTAGGTAAAAAGTCCAAACCATGCTTGTACGGGTTAAGGACTTATGGGAATGGCCGCAATGTAGTACGAAATAATTGTAAAACTATTGACGAATAAAATTTAATTATTTAATATTTGGAGATACGAGGTTGAGAATGTGAACCGACGATATCCTATAACTTTTATTTAAAGAGATTTGATTTAAATTATTAAAATACAATTGATTTAATTCTCCGAAACATGTCGTTTTTATTAAAAGAACCCCTCTATATTTTTGTCGAATACATTTACAGAAAGCTAAATAAATGGTACTACTATTAAAAAAATCTTATAACTAAAAATTAACTGATATTTTTCCCTTAGATTCTTCTTCTTTTAAATTTTTTCTAATCTTAACCAACTTTTCAGTAAATAAAGGATATTCTCAGTGTAGAGTTTTCTCATTTTATCTTAAAAAAAATCCTTTTCAAAAGTTTGGATTATTAGTTTTGATTTTTCCTGGTGAAGTCACATTTTTCCAGTTTTCAAAATTGGATAATTTAACCATCAGAAACTTTTTTGTAATAAGGGTTTTTTTAAGAAGTTTTTTATTTTGATGTGCTGAAACTTAAATTTTATCCGAAATATTCAAAACGCACATGTAGAATTTTCTTTTGTTATTATTTTTTTTTTTAATTTTGAACCTACCAGTTTAAAAATGGTTGTAACATTTTTTAAAGTTTTATTTTCTGTACTATACTATTTAATGTTTGAACAGGACCTGAAATAAAATAAGGTTTACTTTATTACAGTTCCCTACAGTATTTGTTATGAATTTAAACTACGCGCTTTCCGTACCACACCACATTTAACTGATAGGGGTTTTTTCTGTAATGCAAAAACCTTAATCGGCCATACTTTATTTCATTTCTGGCTATGCTGTAGCCGTTGGTGTGTCGGGAGAATTTATTTTTACTGATATCGTCAGAAGCCTGGTACAGGTAATATACATTATTACATTACTTTCGTGATTAACTTACTTAATAATTATATTTCATTTCGTGTACATTTTTCGCATCGAAATAAAGGCTGGTTTAATTTCCACAACTACCTCGAGAATCGGCCCTAACACGAGGGTTTGGTACATCTTTTGGCTTTTCAGCGCGGACCAGCAAAACACCACAAATGCCACTCCAACATACACCATTGGAGGGAAATTTCAGTGGTCAACATATGCAAGGCCCAACAAGATACCCGGAGCCTCCAGAGGTAAACCAAACACCACATATTCAATAATTACAAGGTAGGATGCACAATTTTACATGCCCATACTTCCCCAAGGCCCTCAATTCAAAGTATGGGGGCCCAGCAGCCATTTTGGCGGCTCCCACCACCGCCGCAGCGGCCTGCAGGAAATTTTGTTGACTGTTTGGGACCACAGCCTAGGTGGCCTTTGGGACCCACGGTTCACTTGGGCGATTTTAAATAAAAATTTCGTGGACCCCTACATTTTTTGGACTAAAACATAACTGATGACATCAGAAATCAATTCCCATTTGAAAGAAAATCGTAAAAGATACACTTTTTTAGACAGATAAGAAAAAGTTTTTTTGAGTAATAAGGTGCGATTTTCAAAATCAAAAACGCTCTCTGGCTTAAAAGTTGCTCCTTAGTAAAAAACAGTGGCCACTCAAAAATGAGCCAAATCGATAAATGTTTAGCACTCAAACTTAAAAAAAAAATCGGTACCTGTTTTTCGGATAAAAACTGGTAGATAAAAATTGAGGAAATTTTGGAGGGTTTCTTTGGTAATATTTAGAAACAATACTAAATTTAAGAACTAAAACAATTATATCCCCCCCTCTCCTTAAGTTAGAACATGAAAAAATCGCCAATTACTTGAAGATTTCGCGAAAATTTACTTTTTGCACGTTTTTAAAAGTGCATAAAAAATAGTTTTAAACAAAAAATCTGCAAAATTATATATTAGTATATAAACATATATACATGTTAACCTACATGACTATACAGAAAACATATTTTTTTTCCTCAAGTTGAGTAAAAAAAAATAATTTCGATTAGAAACGGGGTGGATTTTCTGTTTTTGCCTAAAGCTTTTTTCGGTGTACTTTTTTTTGATTTTTTGGTTGGAATACTTTTTTTATGTAAAAATACACAAAAAAGTTTCTGTGGTTTAACATCGCAGGTTTAACCGTTTTAAAGATAAATGCATTTAAAAGTAAATTTTTATGCATGAAGAACCAAAAATAAAAAAATTAAAAAATATAAAGCAAAAAACAAATATTTCAGTAATGAGTGGTTATTTAACATCAAAAACATAGAAAAAGTTTATATGCACCTTGGTCAAAAAATCATTCCTAAGGAAGTTATGTCCTTTTAAATATGCCTATTTTCAATAAATTTTCGCAAAATCTTCAAATAATTGGCGATTTTTTTATGTTCTAACTTAAGGGAAGGGGAAATATAATTTTTTTTAGTTTTCTCACAATTAGTATTGTTTCTAAATATTACCAAAGAAACCCTCCAAAATTTCCTTAATTTGATATACAATCACTTTTTATCCGAAAAACAGGTACCGATATTTTTCAAAGTTTGAAACATTAATCGATTTTCTCATTTTTGAGTAGCCAGAGTTTTTTACTAAGGAGCAACTTTTGAGCCAGAGAGCGTTTTCAATTTCGCAAATCGGATTTTTGTGACAGAGTCTATTACTCAAAAAAACGTTTTTTTATAATTCTAAAAAAGTGTATCTTTTAAGATTTTCTTTCAAATGGAAATTGATTTCTTATATCATCAAAAAATATAGGGGTCCAAGAAATTTTTATTTAAAATCGCCCAGGTGAACCGTGTACCCCTAGTCCCACCAGGGACAGAAAGGTGGAATCCTCAACGCCTCAACCATCTGGAGGCCCAGCTTCAGATCCAAGGGGGCCACTGGGGCTTTCGAGGATGGAACATGAGTTAAAGGAGCAATCATTTTTTTACACCAAAATGTTGCACCAGGAAACCGTGCTACGACATTAAGAACGCCTTCACCAGAACGACAGAATGTGCAGTATTTTTTATATAGTGCAGACTTAAACGAAAGACTGACTGAAGTTTTAGCATCGTTACATAATTTAAATAATAATAGTCACTCTTTAAACTCTGCCTTTACTGTTAATTTAAATAATTATAAAAATTATGTAAACGAAAATAAATTTTTTTGAATTATTGCACAAAAATTAAATTACCAATTTTTGAAGATAAGGCATCGATACACCCTAGGGATTTTTTACAGCAGCTAGAACCAGTTTTTAATGTAGAAAATGATATTTTTAAGCAAATAAATATTTGTTAAATAGTTACTTTGAGGGAAATGCAATGTGTCAAGCTTTTTTTAAATAATTTCGAAAGGTTTGAGGAATTTAAACAGGCCTTCCTTGATCAGTTTTGGTCCGAAAATAAACAATTACAGATTCGATTAGATTTACAGGTGGCGAAATACCGCAGAAATGGGGTGGTGAACCATTTTATGAAACAAGTGGAGGCGGCAAAATATCTAGAACCGCCCTATAGCAATCAAATGTTTATTTCAATTATTGCAAGGCACTACCTAACAATAACCCGCGCTATGATCTTTTAATTGATTGTGACGAAATTCAGCAACAGAGCGAGGCAGGGTCACCCGTACACCCGTAATAAGTGTTAAAATTTTAAATTTTACCTTTCCAGCTCTGATTAACAGTGGGTCCGAAGTTTGCTGTCTCAGCGATGACGTATGGTCGCAACTCGGCGAATACGTCATACATATACCTACCTTCGCCTGTGCTGGTATTAAGGTATCGGGAGTGTTCAAATCGAAACAGAGGCGGGTTAAACAGCAGTCCCTTATTGCTTTCCAAGTTTTAAACTTGAATTTTTCTTAATTCCCGATCTCGCGTAACCAATAATTACCGACTTTTTTTACGTGCACATCATGCTAAAATTGATTTAGGTTAAGAAACTATTTTAAAAATCTGAAATCTGAAATTTCGGAAATAAAAGCATTTCATGAATTTCAAGTAGAAGGGTTCATTAATATTAAGGAGATTCATATTAGGCGAATTCATGCCCTGTAATCCGAAAAAAATATATAAATGTAGTTTGTTTTAAAATATTCTCGAGAAATTGGACATTAGGGTGGAACAAAAACAAGATTTATTTAGCAAAAAATTAGGCGTTTTCTCAAATGACCTGAAATTTTCATAATATAGACTTTATATACTAGCTTAAGTTTTAACATAAAAATCAAAAAAATTGCGCTTTGCTAACACACCAAAAGAGGGCGTTTATCCTAAAAAACCGTGCTTTTTCAAATACTTTTGATAATTTTGGCTTAACGGTTAATATTTTCCAAAAATTTCTTACTACAAAAATTAAAGAAAATTAAATGATCTTTATTTTGAATTTTTTAATTTTAAAATCGGTTAAGTAACAGAAAAGTTATGATAAAAAGAAAATTAATAAAATTAACAACATTAAGTTTCTAATATATTTTTCTTATGGTATAAATAGTTTACAGTATAATCTGGTTTAGAAAAGTATTGGAACAATAAACAACCATCATTTTGCATAAATTAGTTTGAAAAAATCAATTTTATTGTTTTAACTAAAAGTTAAATGTTAACTTTAAATATAGATATTATCCAGATTAACCAAATACGTGTATATTCGCGCATAGATGTGAAAATCGTTTTAAATATGGCTAACGTCATTTTTAGGCTAAAATTAAAAATGTATTCAAAATCAACTAATCAATTTTTGTAATTTATTAAAAAAAAAACAAGATATCCATGGATCGTGAAATGACAGGTTTGTGTTTTCTTACTAGAATTTTCGAAAGTAGTTGTGGAGGAACATAGGAAACTATCCATACACAAAGAAATCTACACTCTTTTCGTAGGCTGAATTAGAGCTTGTTTGATCCTCCTAAACTTTTCTAAACCAGATTTTACTGTAAACTACTTATACCATAAGAAAAATATATCAGGAACTTAATGTTGTTAATTTTATTAATTTTCTTTTTATCATAACTTTTCTGTTACTTAACCGATTTGAAAATTTAAAAATCAAAATAAAGATCATTTAATTTTCTTAAATTTTTGTAGTAAGAAATTTTTGTAAAATATTAACCGTTAAGCCAAAATTATCAAAAGTATTTGAAAAAACACGGTTTTTTGGGATAAACGCCCTCTTTTGGTGTGTTAGCAAAGAGCAATTGTTTTTGATTTTTATGTTAAAACTTAAGCTAGTATATAAAGACTATATTATGAAAATTTCAGGTCATTTGAGAAAACGCCTAATTTTTTGCTACATAATTTCCAGATTTTCACGTTTTTTTCCCATAAAAAAAAGTGGGGAAAGCGATTATTTTTATTTTTGGATATTTT
>CAUEHQ010000682.1:0-20621 GCA_958510825.1 Brachypterus glaber | reverse complement strand
ATTTTTTACGGCTGCATCTGGTGTTAATAAAGAACATTAGGCTACAAAAATGTATACTTTAAAAAATGATGATGTACATAAACACAAATAAAATAAAAACAACTGCACGAAAGGTACAAATCAAAAGGGATTCTGCCAAAAAAAAAACTTAAGGAATTTTTTATCCCTCAGCTGAGTTTTGGGTCCAGATTTTCACTTTTAAACCTGCTTTTTTTTTGCCAATACTCTCCACATCGAAACTCACGATTTACCCTTAGTTCAAGTATTACGTAGTATTACGTAACGCTCATAGGGGGGGGAGTGGGGATAATTTTGGAGTGTTATGCCCATGTTAATGGTATAGGAAAATAGCGTACTGGGGGGGGGGTCCAAAAGAATCAAAATTTGCGTTACGTAATACTTGAACGTTCCCTTAAACGATGCTTACAGATTTTTTCGCAACTGACCTCAAATCCGAATACGATCTCGTTATCTATTTAGCTTAAAAGGTCCAAACAAATTTTATTTTTGCATTTTTAGGTTAGGTTTGTTTTGATAAGACCCCCTAAGCACTACCTCCTCCTTTGTTACGTATTTTAAGTATAGCCCCTAAAAGAACAAGTTAAAACGCTAATTAGATAGAACCTTTTATATACATACTTTTTAAATACAATTTTCTTGTTAAATTGAAAACATTAATTTCCTATTAAATAGGTAATATCATAAGTTTAGTTTATTTTAATCAAAAGTTGCGTTCAGAAAATATCCATGATTGTTTTTACCGAACACGCTTCAAATTTTAAATTAGCGCAAAAACTAAACAGGTAGAATGGCAGGAACACAAGAGTATTATTGTTAGTTTCAAAAGATATACTCTACTGATGGCCAAAAAATTTTTTAGCTTGAACAAGAAGATTAATAATTCGTTTGGTATACTATAATATTTAAAAACAAATCAAGTTTCAGTCTAGATATTATTTACGTTATTAAATTTTAAGAGAAGAATTCATATGGGATAGACTTTTTATACGGGATAGATTTTTTATGATACATAATGACAAATGAAAAAAGTTTCAGTGGAAATCAAAAGGTGGTACTGAAAATAACCTTTAAACTGCAGTAAAAAAAAGTGTTAAGATACTAAAAAAAATTTAAAATTTTATAACCGGCAAAAAGTCTTTAATTAAATTTTTTATCTATTTTATTTTTGTATATTATTAATGTTTTACTACCTACCAATCATTTTTATAATTTGAAACAACTTTGGGGGGTGTCCCTAAAATAATTTCATTTTGGACCACCCTAGTGTAAAAATTTTAGAAAATCTTTGGAAGCCTTTAAAAAAAATCCTAAATTTTAAAAAATCTCAATAAAAATCTCAGAAATGTTTTCGGAAATCTCAAAAATCTCAGAAATGATACAATTATCTCAGAATTTTATCTACATATTTTTGGAATTGCTTCTCCCTCGGGTAATAATTACTAAAACAATTTTTAAATGGCTGTCAAGGTCCCCTTCTGGCGAAGACCGACAATTTTTCCACATAATTTTCTATGAATGTCTGTGCAGGTATAATAGATAAAACGTTGAACTCGCACCTATCTTTATTTGTATTCGCGTCAAATGCAACGTAAACCTTGCTAACGCATATGCATATTGAGGCTTGATATGCCGTAATGTTCTTAGCATCATTAAGGGAACTTCAGTCTGTCAAATAACCCTTTAATTTAATAAAGAGGTTTAAAACTTATGACATTTTTTCCTTTTTAAAAATCATAACAACTTCTTAAAGAAGTGGAAGTGGAAGTGCATTTGCTTTAAAAATTTGTTGTTACCTAAATGAAAGGTAAGGCACAATAAATGCATTTTCTTCTGAAAGTATTTTTATTACTTATTCACTTCTGTAAAAAATTCCTTCTCTTTAAACTTAAATGGCACTTTTTTACATTCTATCATCATCAGTAGTTTGTTTGGATCTTTAAGAGACAGGAGCAGTGCCTATGGCTCATTTGTCTAAAATAGAATTAGTTTGAATGGATAATTGGGGGAGTGAGTCTTTGCACACTGATGCTGGAGTTGCATCTGTCATGAATTGGCGTTGAGGGCGGGGGAAGAAATGGGAGGGGGATGAGGAGGGATGGGATAGGGAGGGGAGGGATATATAGGGAGGGGAGGGATGGATAGGGAGGGGAGGGATGGATAGGGAGGGGAGGGATGGATAGGGAGGGGAGGGATGGATAGGGAGGAGAGGGATTTTACATTCCAAATGCTATTTAAAGAAAGGTTTCTTAGACAAAAAAGGACCTGTTACACTGAGTATCCTTTGAATGCTCAGTGTATATGTCAAAAAAAAGTTACGGAATAAACGGACTATGCTCGATATTTGTAAGATCATATTTCTGTGAATTGTCAACATAAAGCCTTAGAGATTTGGAATGAAAACCTGCTATTTTAATCAAAGAGTAAACAAACATTATTGATGTTAATAGGTTGATAAGCAGTAAAACTAATTGTGGTGATTTTGATTTTGATCTTTCAATTTACCTAATTTTTAACTGGAACTTCCGCAAGAGCAAAACTTTCAAGTGCCTCTGACTTCTTATCCCCAAACTCAGCCTAAAAGCTACTCTAGTAATACAAGGATTCGTCAGATAGACTTTTTAATAAGAAATGGCAAAAAATGAATTGTTTGCCCGCATCCTTAACCTTTTCTAACAACGAGACTAAGGAAGCACAGAATAAAAAGTTTCAGGCTCCAAAAATCTGTGTATAAAGGTTTACAATTACATTTTTTTATTTGACTGACAGCAACACGGTAAAAGCGGACCTAGCACTTATTTTCAACATGCGGCTTTTAGGTGTTTCTAAACATTAACCATTAACCATTAACCATTAACCAATAACCATTAACCATTAACCATTAACCATTAACCAATAACCATTAACCATTAACCATTAACATGTATGTTTGCTATTTCTTTGGATATGACAAACAATACAAAACTTTTCTAGGTAAAGCCCATACATTGATTTTGTAGCCCCTTAAATCCGAACAAAATCATTAAATTCACATTTTGCAGTCGGATGAAATTTGCACACATCCAGCCTCTCTATGATAACTGAAATAGACGTCGGGAATACCCGTAATTTAACCTTGAAATATTTTAGCTTAAAATATCAGATATTTAAAAAAAGTTGATGTGAAAATCATTCAGATCGTAGTATACTAGTAACTGTCAAACTCTTGCATATAAATGCTTGAAATTATATATATACAGAGCGACCTGGCGAATGTCGAACAGCGAGAAAATGAGTAGACTGAGCTGACGTGTATTTGAATAGAAGAGGGACACAAAACACTCGGTAAAATGCGGATCTCTGCTTACTCAAGAGAGCATCCAAAATAAAGACTGTTTGCAAAAGGGTTGGTTAGCTATACTGAAGTTATTAAGACAGTGACATTAGATGCATTTGACGTCGACAGTAAAACTAATCAGAAATCTCTAAAATCGGTTGAATGATTTTATGTCTTGAGAATTGCCCTAGTAGTATTTTCACTCCCAAAACGTATTGATGTCGCTTCTATTCTCTTCCAAAGAAAAAAAATAATTTAAAAATATATTCATTACGAAAATTAAAATATATTAGTAACCTTGAATCAAAAGTGTAAAAAGTATTTTTTGTGACTTTTTTCCTTTTCATTTACACGACAGCCACTAATTATTTATATGAACATGTGAGTTCAAGTGCACACCTCCCAAAATTTTAATGTCAACATTTTTTTTTTAATAGTAAACAACTTAATTCAAGGTTAAATTATTTTGGCGGTATTTTTTCGCACCTAAGTGCGAAAGTAATGTAGACCAGTGGGTTAGTGCTGTAATTATCTTTTAATGACTTGAACACTGTTAAACTTGTCTAACTGAGATACATCCATTAAAATTTTTGTCTGGGGGACCAAGCATAAAAAAGTTAACGATGGGTTCAAGACCTTTTTAATTAATGTTGCTAATTATATTTTAGTGTATATGTTTGTGTCGAAAAACATAAGAGGATACATGACTTTTATAACAATTTTTTTGCATTTTTTTATATGATTATTTTTTAATATTTTTATCAACCAATCATTTAAGAATATTTCTGACCACGTGTTTATTTCTGTCCAATCATATTACAGTTCTACTGTAGAAAATGCTGTAGTATTTTGTTTTTCAATATTTCTCTTTTACAACAAGATTTCATACCTAAAACTAATTAATAATTAAATATGAATACATTACTATTTATAATTATTATTATTATTTTATTATTTAACAAAAAATACCTCAAAATATTCTTTTTATAAAATGTAATGACAGTTTTTATAGATTGACTTTTATGAACATGCCTACAAGCCTAGCGCGGTACCACGCTAGTCAATACTGCAGTAAGTGACTAAACTATTGACAGAACTATAATTTACAATTTAAAAATGGTCGTAATTATTTCCAGACCACGCTAGTCAATACTGCAGTAAGTGACTAAACTATTGACAGAACCATAATTTGCAATTTAAAAATGGACAAAAAAGGTTTTAGTTTAGCAATTGAGAACGGAATTAAATTAACCAAATCAAAGAATATGCCCGTAAAAATATTAAGATAAGTAATAAAACAAGTTATATCATTTTGCGATGAAAAAAATATAAAAGTAGGTTGGACATATTAAAAAATAATCTTCCGAATTACACATAATTCTTCGAATTATCGGGAAAAATTCACAGTTTTCATTCAAATTTGCTGTCAAAGAAAATAACTACTCCAGGAAAGATTGCCTCGGTCGTAATTATTTCCAGACACCAAATTTTCATGAAAACAGCAAAGATTTTTTGTTAAATTACATAAAAAGCTGCTTTTTGTAGTAACGTAGGACCAACCTTTTTTCGGGGCATACCAAAGATTTTATAAATCTCCTCTACATATTTTAAAAGTATGCAATAAAAAAAATTCTACACACAGAAAAATATTATCTTAAATCAAGAATGAGTGATTTGGATAAATGAAGACAATATATTCTCCTTTAAAGCAAAATTTTACTTTAAATATGAAAGGATAAGAATATGGTATGCTTGAAAGAAGAATATATTCTCACATATGAAAGAATATGCTTAAAAGAAGAATATATTCTCTTCGTTATATTCAAATCACGCATTCTTGATTTGATATAATATTTTTCTGAGTAGGGTACGAAAAATAAATATAAAAATAATATAAATAGTTTTTATAATAAATTCTTGAAAGCAAGTACCAATTGACTCAATTATATTAGTTAAATTGGTTGGTACCTAACAAATATTTTTATACTTGCGACAAGTATCTAACACGAGAATCACAAGTACATCATATTAAATTATCTTTTCTCTGTAATAATCCAAAATAGAAACAACTTTCCTTTATTTACTGAAAAGACAAAAAAATTATAAAACAACAAGTAAATATGATAAAATTTTCAAGACTCATCTACGAATTTATTTGAATTATGATAATATGTTCCCTTTTTAACTGATGTTCAGAAAATTATTGTTAAAAAAAACAGTTGAGTAATATTTTGGTAAAAACACTTTCTCTGAAATAATGAATTCTTTTTATTTAAGCAGATCATCGAAAGTGAAATATAAAAATATGAGAATTGCTCTACTTTTCATTAGATGCTTCGAATTTTTCCTGTATGAAAGTTTTTAAGAAACAGCAACTTTAATTCAATATAATTTTTTTTTTTAATAACTAAGACATTAAAAATGTCATAAACATTTTTTGTTAGAGGCTAGAATGTAAAAAATGGGGGTGAAATTAGAATGGCGATTTCTCCCGTTAGATTAGACAGGGACAAAAGTTCTACCCAAAAAGGATAGAAGACATACATACACTTCCACTTCCACCCAACCAAACAAATACTGTATTTGTTCTTTGTTGAGCAAATACAATATTTACTTGGCCGGGCGAAAAGTGTAACTATATTATTTTTATTAAAGAAATTACTGGCGCCATCTAAATTTTAGTAGAATTATCTTGTTCTACAGATTCACATTAGCTATGTTCGTTCGTGCCGCTCAGTGCTACACTTTCCGGCCAACCAAATAAATACTGTATTTGTTGTATGAAAAACAAATACAGTATTTATTTGTTTGGCTGGAAAGTGTAGCACACATGAGATAGAGATAGGGTAGACGTCTTATGTTTCATAATTCTAGTTGTAGAGAGCTCCATTGTTCACCGAAAGTGTATATTAGCAAAAAAAAAACGATTTTTTATTTTTGCATTGTACATTTCTACGTTAATTAATGAAATAAATCAATTTTTTTTTTGCTTATATACCCACCTTTTCGCCGAACCACCCACAAATTATAAAATTCATTTATGATTTAAACCGAATGTTTTACTTTTTTAAAAGAAATTTAACTATTTTTTTTAATTTACCCTTTAAAGACTGGCCACAAAATTAGCTTTTTTTTCAAACATCTGTACCCTAGATTGGAATTAACGTTTAAGTGCTCAAAGTTTTTGTCTGGTCATGAACTTGTGCAAAAAGCAAGATTTATTGTTTTAGAAGCTAAACATCCCCTTAAACAAACGGTTAACTAGGGGTACTTGAATTGAATTTTATACCAAACTTTCTCACATTTTATTAAACATAACTGACTGGATCCCTTTAACTCGATTTTTCTCGAGATAAATTTACTACTTTTTTTGGTGCTTGGGGGGTAGTTTAACCCTCTTTGTGGGGGTGGATTTTCCTCAAATCCAAGGGTACTACCCCTTTACCCCCAAGCACCAAAAAAAGTAGTAATTCATAAAGTATCTCAAGAAAAATAGAGTTAAAGGGATCCAGTCCGTTATGTTTAATAAAATGTGGGAAAGTTTGATATAAAATTCAATTCAAGTACCCCTAGTAAACCCTTTGGTTAAGGGGATGTTTAGCTTCTAGAACAATAAATCTTGCTTTTTGCACAAGTTCATGATCAGACAAAAATTTTGAGCACTTATACCTTACACTTTATCAATTCCAATCGAAGTTACAGATGTTTGAAAAAGAGGCTAAAAACCCCTTTTTTAGGGTCACTCTTTGCGATGAATACGAGTTTTAAAATTAAAATATTATTTTGAAATAACACTATGAAATTCGGCAAAATTTTACAATTTTTTTTTTCAAATTCTGGTTCCGGTAATTAAATTGTAGGAAATATTTTTTACAGTGTACTTTTCAGACAATACATTTTGTGGTTTTTTAGACTTTAAATAGCAAAAAGTCAGTTACTGAACAGATTATGACTTTCCAGCCGTTAAAAATACCTTTACATTTAAAATTATCTTAAGTAAACAAATTTGAGCAAACAAACCACTGAAATATGATTGTTTTTGTCATTCTGCGCTTCCTTTAGTATTTAAGATCTAGTATCTCGAAGATTATAGTTTATTTATCCGCCAGTAAACGCAAGCCGAAAATATTTTTATTAATATTTTTGATTTCTTAATTTTTGCATCGCATTTAAAATTATATTATTTATTTTAGTTCTTATTTCTTTTATTTTCTTTCTATGTAAATGTCTTTCCTGACCTTACACCATAAGCAGCAGTTCAAAATGCTCGGCATAACCCCAACAAAACCATGACCATTCTTAACATTATTTTTCCTCTACTTCATAATAAATTCAATGATAACATAAAAAATTTACACTAAAGAATAAATTGAATGGTTTAGACTAAAAAGGGAAATGACTGCAGGTTTTTTTATTAAGTTTTCAATGGTATTATTTCCATTAACATAATAATAAAACGGGTTTCTTAAAACAAAAATATTCTGACTCATCCAATCCTTCTTCACAAATTAAATTTTAAATTATTTAGTTAATTAATTAAATTTATTTAATAATTAAATTTTATTTCCAACTAGATAGCATAAAAATATCGGGCCGTCACCGTCAGATTAATCTTGATTATTCTGAAAAAAAATTATTTTTTGTTATTTTTATTTGTTTTTTATTTATTTTTACAGTTTAATTTGGAACTGTAATTTTTTTGACGTATTTTTCACAAAAAAAAAGGATTTTTTAAAATATCTCAAGGTCGGTGCATCCTAGGACAAAAAACGTTTTATATGAAAATAAGGAATACCAAATTTGCAACATTTTTTTCTAATGTATTTTTTTTTGTTCGACTTTTCGTTTGGACTTCGTTCGACTTTCGTTTGGACTTTTTCGTTTGGACTTTTCGACTTTCGACTAATTCACGGCACTGCCCTAAACGTTACACTATAGGTTTTTAGCGTTTTATTTTCTTTTTTGGAAAAACCATAATTTTTCTTTATGAGTCAATTAGGTATGCCTCTTAGAACATTTTGGGTGAAAATTAAAACAGATCTATCTAGCGCTTTTCTTTAAATTATTGTAAAATTACAAATTTTAAAATAATTCACCCATTTGTAACCCATTAACTCGAGATTCAGAAAACCGATTTTCGATTGAAAATTACCCCCGTATTAAGCATAAAAAACTTTAAAAATTACATGTACCGTCCTATTTTCTTAGATCCTTAATAATGGCGGCATAGATTTTCCGAATTTTAACGTTTTTAACATACGTCGACTATTATACGCTCTTTAAAAAAGCACCTTTTTGAATCGAAAAGATTCAATAAATGAGCGTTAAGGTAGGTTAATTTTTGTGACCTTTGTTTAGCAACCGACTTCCGTTGAGATTAAAACCAAGTGATAAACCTCTTTATATGTAA
Source organism: Brachypterus glaber (assembly GCA_958510825.1). Classification (NCBI taxonomy): domain Eukaryota; kingdom Metazoa; phylum Arthropoda; class Insecta; order Coleoptera; family Kateretidae; genus Brachypterus; species Brachypterus glaber. The sequence continues at coordinate 11,877 of CAUEHQ010000682.1, read as the reverse complement.
ATAGAGTTGAATAACATTTATTTTTTTATTGTTTTAACTTTTACGTTTAGCCGTTTTACTGCAGAATTTAATATTGAATGCAAAAAAAGATTTTGTTCACCTGCAATTTCAATAAACTTGTTTTTGTGGAGACCTTATTCAGTTAATATTTATGTAAAATTTTATACTCTGGGAAAACAGGACGACAAAATTTTTCTGTCGGTTGCAATGGATCAGAAATGTTTTTATAGTAATTTTGGTCGCTGAACACCAATCCTTCGTCCGTTTTGGCCCATCAACACTTCAGAATTTTTTGTTTTTAAATACGAAAAACCATTGTTCTTTCTCTCATATTGTCCAAAATATTGTTCTAAAGGTATTATATGCCTATATTTTTAAAATCAGCGCGTCGAGATGTATTGACATGAATTAAAAAAAAAATCTGTATATGGTCAAAATTGTCAAAATTCGGTCATCGCTTGGACTTTTTTTTTAATTCATGTCGATAGATCTGGACGCGATGGTTCCGAAAATAAAGGCATATAATACCTTCAGAATAATATTTTGGAAAATATGAGGGAAATAAAATTTTAGAAAAAACTAATGGTTTTTCGTGTTAAAAAAAAACCTGACGTGATGGACCAAAACGGATGACTGATTCCTGTTTAGTGACCAAAAATACGCATAAAAAACTAATTTTGATCTACTAAAACCGACAGAAAAAAAATTGTAGTCCAGTGTTATCAAAATATTCAGTAGGTAGTTACGCGGAGAAAAAAATCTAGGAATAATTACCTTTGTTTTTCAAAATGCATCTGTTGATTCTTATAAAATTTACCAGAATTTAAAATTCTATTCGACAATAAATTTTATTATTTTTTAGACCTTTTTTGGCCGTTTAAAATAGGATAAAAATGGGATTTTCGTCAAAATTTCTTTAAAAAAATCAAACAATTTAAAAATAATGATAATCATAATGATGCAATAACATTTTTATACTTTTAAACAAGCTTTAATTGATATAAATAATTCGTGAGGTGATATAGTCGGTGTGATAGTTAAAATAGAATAAAACTTAGTGGATATTGTCATACACCGACATATTTATTTGTTAAAATAATAAACCAATTAAACGCCTGATGCTTTCGTAATTTAAAAATTTCATCCCGAGGCTTGTCAACATTTCTTAATTACATTCGCACTTAGTGCTACTAAGAGTGCCGATGTATTCGCCGAAAAGTCAAAATCTTTGACCACGTTTTTTTCACATTTCTCGGCGTTTTAGACCATTCTGAGTCGAAATCAGTAAAAAGAAATTTTTGCGTCCGTCTGTCTGTCTGTCTGTCTGTCTGGGTGTAAACTCTCTAACTTCATTTCTACATGAAATATCGACTTTCGGCTTTTTGCATATTGTTTCTTATCGTATTCCGAAAAGCTGATTAGATTTTGGGGGTAAACGATTGGGGGTAAGGGGGTAAAACTCCTATTTTTAGCGTTTTTTGTTTATAATTAAGACAATTATTATTGTATTTGGTTAATTTAGTACTTATATAAAAGATAATTTTAAATTGGTCAAAAAATGTTATAAACAACGTTTTCCTAAAACGCATTGTTTTCGAGATATTGGCGTTTAAAGCAGTAAAAGGTTTTTTTAGCATTTCTCACATACTTATAACCCGATTTCAAAAAATTATATTTTAAATAAAAGCTCTTTTTAAGCCCTATAAAAAATGTTATATACAGTTTTTTGCTAGAATATAATGTTTTAAAGATACATAATTTAAAATCAAACAAAACACCTAGATTGAAATTTGCAAACTAGATGGCTTCAGTGTATAAATTTTAAGCTTTCATTCATTTGTTTTTAAAATCAATCAAAAATTGTAATTAATAAGTTTAACTTGCATCCAAGTAAAAACATATTTCTATTATTAATTTTAATTATATATTAAGTGTACAAGAAAAGTTAAAATTTAACATAAATATTATACAAGTTAGTTTGTGCAGGGAGGAGTAGTAGTAAAATTGTAATTAGGTTATGCTACCCTGTTCTAATAGCATTAGTTTTCCCAATAGTGCCGATGTTTTGACAGAGTGCTGGCAACGTTTCATCTAGTTTAACATTGAAAATAAACATAGTGTATAAATTAAAATTTCCTGCGAAATTACGTGCAGGCACAAAGCGAATATTAAAAAGTTTTTTTTTTAATTTTTTCTTAAAAAAACTTTTTTTTCAAGTATTTGGGAATATGCATTACTGTGAATAATATAATGTAACGCTTAGCATTACATATCTTCCCGGCTTGTTTAAATTTCTAGCTGGGATTGTTTTTCGTTAAAAAAAACTTTTAATATTTTTTTAATTAACTTATTCTTTTGTTGGCAGTAGTACTTTTGTTATCAATAAAAAAAGAGAAAGAACCAGAAATAGTAAAATATGCAAAATAATTGTTTTATCTTTTCCCTACTTAGTAACTATTAGATATTAAACTCATAAATTCGTGAAATCTGTTTCTTTGCAGACAACATAATTAATGGGTATTTTAAACCTACATACCTATGTATAATATTATTATTTCCAATAAAAAGAGATCTATCGGCGTCAATGTACTTATAAGTATATAAGACGGTATTACTTATTCACAATACTGCCATTAGAAGCCTAAAAACCCTAACTTTAGTCAGATAAGATAAAGTTAATATTATCATAAAATTGGGAAAACTTCTTTTATTCGATACATACAGATAATGAGACAATTACCAGCTTTATTTTAAATAGATAAACTCAATAATAACCCCCGCTTGGCTTTTACTTTATTGAGTGGATAATTATTTATTTTACCCACTCAACTGTCACTTGTCAAATTATTTTTTTGTAAATGTCATTAAAATTTTTAATAAAAATATGAATTTCTAAGCTATTTATTGGATAAAACCTTGTATGGCACTCATGGGTAAACCGATATTGCCCTCTCGAAAATTAACCTGCTTGGCTGACGCCTAGCAGGTTAATTTTCTCATGGGCAATATCTTACTTTACCCACTAGTACCATAAATAACTATTATTCGCAACTGTAGATATAATACATACATTACATGTATTATTAAAGTTTGGGAAGTACTTGGTTTCTTGTCCCACTTCTTTCCACGCTCGGACCTGACCTGTAATGAAAAATAGAGACCAGTAAACTAATTATTACTGGTCTGCAATCTAAATCATTAATTTTCGCTAGATGGCGCCATCCATTACAATGTCATTATTAATGCTTAAAACAAGATGACTGAACTACTGTTCTCATGATAAACACGAATATGATCTAATACATTTCGTTTAAAAAACTTAAATGTACAGTTTTAGTCAATGATTTTTACTTTTGAGACTAAGAAGGATATGTTATAAATGGTGCCTTGTGAGCTATCAACAAATACTTTTGTGGTTATTTTTTTGGATTAAGCGTATGTGAAACTTTAGTTTTATATGATTGTGATTTTATTGTGAAATGCAGGAAAAAATATTTGTGGTAAATTGAAAAGAACTAAAAAACAAAGTATTATGGTATTATTTTCTTCATTTGAATTCAAACAACTTTATTTTTAAATAAAAATAGTTGCGAATAAAATAGTGTATAGGTCTCAAGAAAATGGTACTTTTCCTCGATCTATAAATTGTCTCGGAAAAGTACTATTTTCCGAGTCGACCTGTAATCTACTATTATTTTGCTAAAATTTCACATTTAAAATAGGACATACTTTAAAAGATTTTGTCTGGGTAATGGGTAATTTGACTTATTTTAATTGGACAATTTTGGTAGGATATGTTACAATTCATATTCATTTTGCATAAAATCAGAATAAAAATCTATTGTTTTTTTACACCCATCATTTAAACTTACCAACAATATTTTTTTATACTTTTGGATTTAGGATGTTCTGAAAATTTGAGAAAATATGAAAAAGTTTTTTTGTTTGTTTATAAATTAACGGAATGTGATTGTTATTAAACCATTTAGGACTTTTGAAGCTCTCACAATATGTCTAAAATTGGAATGGTACAAGGATGACAAATATGACAAAAACTAGAATTTTTAGCAATAACTTGTAGGATAAACGTACTTGCACAGTTTAAAGTCAATATTATCTGTATATTTATTTTCAAGATAGTCATTTATAGTCTATGGTGCCCCTTTTAGCTTTTTTTTTCTTGTTAAAGATAGAAAACCCATTCTAAATCTGATGGTACCAAAATCCCTGTTTTGTAAAAAGAAAATCATTTAGTTGTTTTAAGATTATGACGGCACAATAATATATCTTTTTTTTGACAAAAAATCAACGAGTCATCCATTCACCTGGTACAATGAGATACTCATGTTCTCCTAACCTCATTTTCTCATAATTATGTTCAATGTTAATATTAAATTTCCCTAAGATTTCTACCAGGATGTTGTATGTACTTTAGAAAAATTATTTTCTCTTCAATCTTTAAAACTATATGTTTATAAATAAAAGTTCAACAGGATCTTTGTTTATTTACTGTAATTATACAGTAAGGAATTTCAAAAGGAATAAATTCGATAAATCTGGAAAAATTCCCCACATATGAATGGTTTTTTGATGTGTCAACGCGTGATACTAAAGTCAACCAACGCTGCAGAATGAAGTTAATTGTTGAGACCCTATAGTAGACGAGAAAAGACGTTAATCTTCAAAAACAGTCAAGAAAACATCTCGAAAATAAAGACCGTCGAGAATTGAGACGAGAAGTTTCGTTTCTCGAACCACCCTTATCATTTTTTATATACTTTTACTGGATACTTTTTTGGGACGAATGGGTAATAAAGTTGGGACGAAATGAGATAAAATGGTTTTTGGGACGAAAAAAAAGTCCAAACGAAATGGCTTTGGTATAAATGTGTACTGGGATCAAATTGTGTTGCAAAGAATTTATAATGGGATCAAATGTGTTTGGCGAAACTTTGCTGAAAAAATAACTACCAAAAATTTTGGCGAACTACCTTCCCCTCTACCCCTTTATCCATTCGTTGAACTCCCTTAAATAAAGAGTACAAAGACTTGATAACAACACATAACACAAGGAAAAAGTCATTTTCTTTAAGTAAATTTAACAAAAAATAAATAATCCTTTTCAACTTCATCTTTGCTATTCTTTGCTAGTTTTTCTAAATAAACTTTTTTCTATTTTATATTAATTATTATATTTAGGTACTCTAAAAAAACATTTTATATGGCTTTGTTTACCAGATGAGCTTTTAGTATAAATTATACACTTAAGCTCAAAAAAAAAGCCTTTTTATGTATCACATTTACTTATCCTAATGTAAAACTTTATCATACACGGATAAAAATTATATCCTAATCCAAATATGTACCATTTAAGCCAAGTAAATATTAACTTTATGTAAGTACATCTATTGTATATATACTTACCTTTAATCAAGTAAATAATAATTATTCGCGAGTCCTAAAAGCGAAAATATTAATACCGATTTCATCCAATAGTAAACCAGCACGGTCATAAGAGAATTGAAATTCTATTTTGAAGTGTATACAAAACGAATAGATGATCTGTATGTATGAATGATCTGTATTTTCTTATTGTATAATTTTATCACTAAATAATTATGTTTTGTAGCATACCTACAGTAAACAAAACTATTGTGAAATACTGCTGTGTTAGTTCGACAGAATTTTACTATAATTCAATGAAAATATTTTGTAGAATAGGTTTTTTATTAAAAACGTAGTTTAAGTGAACAATAATTTTTCTGTGATGGAATACTTTTTCTTTTATTGTTATATATTTTAATGGAAAATAAACCAAATTAATGACAAATAAATATCTAAATCATGTTAAGAAAATGAGTTATTTAAAAATATACATATTAGGGTGCGCAGTAAAAATTAAAAAATGGATTTTTTGGGTCCCACCATAAATCTGCATTTAGCTCAAAAATTAACCCTCATTTTTTTTTTCAGATTTTTAAAAAATCTAAAAAACAAATCAAGGTTGCTTTTTCACCTAAAGGAACAATTTTGAGGGGTGGGACCCAAACCGTTCCGTAGGTCCTGGCTACCCTAATACATATACGAGATAAAATTTTAACTTATTCAGTATATTATATTGAAATATATTATATTGAAATTATTAATTTCTTTAATGGCATAAATCATATCCAAATAAATCATTTTGTTGGATGAATATATTATTTTTGTGTGTATTTTGTTTTAAACTTTTTATTTTATTTTGTTAAAATCCACTCTTATACTACTTATATTACAAGTTTTCATTATAATTTATTAGTCAAATGAAAAGTTTGCTTTATCTACCTAAAAGCTTTTTAGTTTTTAAGTCATATTAAAAATTCATATTTCTTTTCGTATAAATAAATTCAATAAGTTTGTGTTAATTTATTTATTTGAGTTTATCTAGAGGTGTGCCTAAACGGACAAAATATGTGAGGCTTAACACATTTTTGCTCTAAACTTTTTTATGTGTATTTTTTTGGATTTTTTGTAAAAAATATAGATTCCTTGAGTAAAAATACATAAAAAAATGTCATAGTGTAACACTGTAGGAGCAAAAGTTTTCAAACAAAATGCAATTAGGTGAAGTAACATTTTGTGCCACCAAAAACGTTACTTTTTAAAAGGCTATTACTCCTTTAATATTAAATGTGTTTTGGTGAAGAATCATTTTTTGCTTAGTTTTAAATAAAAAATTACCCTGCAGCAAAATTTTATTAATGTTTTTTTTTGTTCCCCATTGAATATGTCATCTTCGAAGGGCCCTAGCTCCCTTAGGGCTTATTTCCGGACCAACCTTTATAAAAAATTCTTTTCATATTTTTGGATGTAGAATCAACTCTTAAATTTTGGCATTGGAGTTACTGATCACCCTGTATTATGGACTCTTAATATCCAAATTTTAACTAAATATGATCAATACTTTTTCCGTAAGAAAGGAATGAACTTTTTTATTGTTAAATTAGTTTTCAGCACCCAAAAATACTCAAAAAACGTAGGAAAATATAGTGATTAAACTTAATTTTTTTGTGCTTCCCCGCATCGCGATGCATCGTAACCCTATCCTCCTCTCCTCTTAGTGCTTTACTTATTTTAAATATGACTCCTTAAAAGAAATTTACTCTAAAAATTAATATAATATTTAAAAGAAATTGATTCTAAAAATCAATATATTAATTTCCAATAATTAAAAGGTAATTTATTTTAAAGTGTAGAAAATTATCATAGGTTAATGCTCAAACAGCAGCGTACGCAATTTTAAAAACCTAAATAATCCTTAGGCTAAGAAAGTAGTATTACATCTTTGCAAATTTAACGCTAGTACATATTAAACACTACACACAGAAAAATATTGTCCTTAATCAAGATTATGGTGAGTTGTTTATAACGAAGATAATATATTCTTCTTTTATGCATACCATATTCTTATCTTTTTATCTTTGAGAATATATTCTCCTTTCAAGCACACCATATTCATATTCTTTCATATTTAAAGCACAATTGGGGAGCAAACATGCAAAAACCGATAAATCCACTTTTTGCATATTTTGACCCAAGTAAGTATCGATTCTTACTAATTTTGTAGCGCTTTCTTAATATAGCGCATCATATACCAGCAAAAGCCGATAATTATATGACCTATGAACAGTTTTCGCCAGTTTTAGGATTTTAATTTTTTTTTCGGGATTACGCTGTACTAGTTTTCTGCTAATATCTCAAAATTGGATAACATGGATTTATTGGTTTTTGGATGTTTGATCCACAATTTTGCTTTAAAGGAGAATATATTCTCTTCGTTATATCCAAATCACAAATTCTTGATTTAAAGACAATATTTTTTCTGTGTACCCTGTAAAAAATGTAGGTAATATTAGAGAGTAATATTAACCCTATATTGCACCTTGTTCCCATTTGAAAACACTGGACATTAAGACCCCTGAATTCTTAAATTATAATTATTATTATTATAATCAAAATACAAACCTTATGAGCACCTAGTTTTTACTAACACTGGTCTTCAGGTAGGAGTGGTAGGAGTGATAGATGACACTATCTAATATTGCCGGTAAATATATGATCATATCATGCACTTTTAAAATTAGCTGGAGTGGATTTTTTTCAGTGTGTTGGTTTTTGTTTAAAAACGTGATTTTGACTAAAAAAATCTAAAAATTATTTTGCTGATTACCACTTATAATTTGTAGATATTAGAATTTTTTAGTTTCGTATTCATTTTTGTTCTTAATGTGCACAATATTTCCGGATGGGTTTGAAAAAAAATGTATTAAATATTTTTGAATAAAAAAAAAATAATATTTTTTATGAATTATGCAAGTCTAAAAACGTTTCATAGGTAATTTTTTGTTCATTGCAAAATAAAAATAGGTGCAATAGGGGTTAGGAATAATTTTATACAATTTGAACATAAATTTTTACTGTTTTATATATATTTAATTGAATCTTTACCTACGATCACGACGTTATATAATCAAGTTTTAAAATTAAAATATTATTTTAAAATTCGGCAAAATTTTACAATTTTCTTTTAAAATTCTGATTCCTATAATAAATCTCAGGAAATGATTTTTTACAGTGTGGTGTGGTTTCAGATTATTTTTTGGGATGCCCCAAGATTTCTTCCAAATCTAAACTATGTTTACCAAATTTCAGGTCAATAGCTCACCGTTTACACGTATGCCAAAACCTAAAACAGAGTGCAAGAAACATATTGCGATTTCTTTCCAGATTTTTCAATACGATATTCGAAATCAGAAGTACCAAAAATGAAGGTATGCAAAAATCAGATTTATATCACTTTTTTTCCTGGTCCACTACGTCACGGTCTTTAAACTTTAAACTTCCCGCTGAAGAAATATGTGATGAGAAAAAAAATATGGAAAACAAGCAATGCATACATGCAATGCATGTGTGTTAGGCTATGTTATTTTAGCGTAGAATAAAATATTTAAAATTAACCTATTTTCTTCCAATTACTTTTTCATAATTTCTGTTTTCTAGGATCAAAAATGTTTCTTATTTTAAAAGCACTTTGTATACACTGTATTAAGATTTAAGTATAAACAAACTGCTTGTTTCTAATTTGTTTAGTTTCAGAAAATAATTATTCTTTAAGCCTTTACGACATGAATAATTAAATAAAAGGCAGAGTAAGGTCCTTTTCCCAATTATATTAATTAAAACCTGACCGCGGTTTCGAGCCTTTATATACCTAGGCTCATTGTCGAAGGTCGCCTACAAGAAAATATGTGTATAAACACAAATTGACAAGATACATTTAAAATAGTCCTACAAATTAATACTTACATTAAAAAATACAAAATTGAGCTATTTTGTCAAATAAATAAAACTTAGATTTAAGAACACATAACATATAAAAGTGACAGCTGACAGCTAATACAATAATAAAACAGGTTGGACAACTTAACTATATAGGTCCCTGGCTGATGGCGGGAACTTTAAATTTAATAATAAAAATAAATAAAAATGTATTATAGAGAAATGGAAGATCAGTATATCATACTAGAGACGTACCTTCGGTAGGAAGACCGACAAGAATGATTTTATTATTTTGGGGTAAGTATAGAGAAAAGTGTGTTGTTTAAAAAATTGATCTGTTTGTTGAGTGTTATCGTGTGTTTATTTTTGCACGATTTTAAAATTTCTAACTCTTCCAGACATTCCAATCTCTCAAAATTATTTTCAATATGTAAAAATCTTACATCAGTCTCCCTATCAAAAGTATGTCCCGTGTCTTTTATATGGTTTGCAAAGTGTGAGGTATGGTCCTCTGGCTTGTTAATGCACCTAGAATGTTCAGATGTTCGAATGAGGAACGAACGTGCCGTTCTGCCAACATATTCAGCTCCACACCCACACTTTAGCAAGTAGACCCCACTTTTATGCCATTTGTCGATCTTATCTTTATTATTGACAATGGTTTTTCCCAAATTATGTATATTTTTATATGATATACTGACCTTCTGTTTCAAACTATCTAAAATATTTTTCACTATTATTGATGGTTTCCCTATATAACTAAGAGAGACATACCTTATTTTATCTCTCTCAAGTCTAAGACTTGTAGCTAAACTTCTGTACAGTTTGTTTTTTTGTTTAATAATTAACTTGTCTATAAGTGTTGTATTATAGTTATTAATGATCGCAATTTGCTTAATAATATCTACTTCTATTTTATAATTTTCTGGTGATAGGGGAATATTTAAAAGTCTAAAAATATAACAGTTGAAGGCAGACATTTTATGAACCCACGGGTGGTTGGAGTAGTTTGAAATAGTTAAGCCAGTGTGAGAGGGTTTTCTAAAGATTTTAAAGGCGAATTTATTATCTTTCTTGTAAATTGTTAAGTCCAGGAAGTTTAAGGCGCCTTCACCATTTTCTAACTCAAGAGTGAATTGGATTTTATTATTTAAAGTGTTAATAAAGTTAAGAAAATTATGTAATTCGTCAATAGGCCCTTGCCATATTAGAAACACGTCATCAATATATCTCCTATAGTATTTAATGAATTTAATATACTTTTTACAGTTTTTATTTTTAAATATTAGTGTGTTTTCAAAGAAATTCATAAAATACTCAGCCAGAAAAGGGCTAATAGGCGAACCCATTGACAAACCATCCTCAAACTTCCAAAACTTACCGTTAAATTTTAGAAAGTTTTGATCAAAACAAACTTCAAGCAAACTGTAATATTCTTGAACTTCCCTATTAGATAAATTACTATTATTCAGATCATTTTTTATGATAGTTTTAAGTTCACCTATTGGTATATTTGTAAACAGGCTTTTAACGTCCAATGATGCTATGATGCAGTTGTCAGGTAATTCCATGTCTTTAATTTGTTTGACTAGTTCATTACTATTTTTTATTGCATATTTTGGTTTGAATTTTAATTTGGTCTTTATTTCATTGTTTAGCCATTTTGCAAGACCATAGGTTGCCGAATTATTTGATGCTACAACAGGGCGTATTGGTATATTTTCTTTAATATCACTTTTGTGTACTTTCATCAACCCATACAGTCTTGGTATCTGTATGTTTTTTGGATACAAAATCTGTATTAAGTTATTATCTAATAGTACTTTGCAGTCCTTCATAACATTTTTAACACGTTCATTAAATGAATTGAAACTAAATCTGCCAAGCCTTGTGAAACCATTTTCTTCTAAAAAACTCTCTACTTTTTGTGTATAATCTTCTTTTACTAATAAAACTATACTTGAGCCCTTGTCTGCTTTAGTTATAACAATATTATTGTCTTCTATTTTCTTAACTATAGTTTTAAGTGTTTTATTTTCTGTTTGCCTATTGTAGTTTTGTTTTTTCATTTCAAATGCTATTTTATCCTTAATAATATTTTTTTCCGCACCATCTAGATTCAAGTTTTCTATTATATTTTCTGTATCTACAAGAAGTTGTTCCATACCCTTACGGTTACATAGGTTATACGGATTAAACTGAAGTCCCTTGTTTAAAATATTGATTTCATTTTCATCAAAGGTTGTCTGTGTAAAATTTAGCACTGGTTTGTAAAACTCATGGGTTTTCTTGTTAGTGGTTGGTGGTTTTTGTTTTGACTTAAGTTGTTCAAGTTTCTTTTCCATTTTTGATTTATTTTTCTTTGAAATCACATGTACTGTTGATTCAATATCATTGAAAATTCTTGTTACATTTGTGTAGTCCCATTTTTTAACTAATGTGTCATAAATAACTTTCATTTCTATATTAATTCTGTTAATTTTAGCGTATTTTAGCGTACACAAAAGTGATATTAAAGAAAATATACCAATACGCCCTGTTGTAGCATCAAATAATTCG
>CAUEHQ010000681.1:0-14634 GCA_958510825.1 Brachypterus glaber | reverse complement strand
ATGGGGGGTTAAACTTTTTAAAAAATAGACTCTAATTTTCAACAATTTTTTCGTTTTTAGCGAAAAGAAAATAAAAAAAATTGAAAAATATTATTATTTTTTTTTAATTAATTTTTCAATTTTTTTTTGATATTTCATTTCTCAAAAAAAAGATCTTTTTAAAAAAAATTATTATTTTCATTTCTTTTTTTTTAATATTTTTTTAAGTAGGTATTTGGCCCATGGGAAAATGAAATATACCATTTACTGTGAATATGTAATGGAATGCGTAACATTACATATCTTCACGGCTTGATTTATTTTTATATGCATGTTTATAACTGTATACTATATATAGTATAGTATAATATAACATTACTATACAATGTACAGGGGCGTCTCGGGCAAACTTGAACAACGCTCGCTCAGGCGCCCTCCTGAAAAAAGGCAGAAATTGCTTTACCTGGCAAACAGCCACCCTGGGCAAGGGTCGGACTTTCCCGTGCTGTTAAGACGCCCCTGCAGTGTAACTACCTATTTTTAATTGATGTATTAGTAGTTATATTACTAGATCTTAAGAGGGCATTTGAAACTTATGATACGAAAGCATATTATTAATAAAAACTTGACTTGAACGTTTTAGTCTAAGAGCTGTTGACAATTTTTATTTCATTATTTTCTCTCGGCTGTATTTTATATATGGTTTAAAGTACATTTAAATTAAGTTATTAACTTAATTTGGCCAAGAATTTGTCTATGACCAGTGAAATATTTTAAATAATACTTTCGTCACTACTGAGCAAGAAGAGGTCTAACTAAGTCTTCTTAAATAGAATCTATAATTTATTTGAGGCGTATATATACATATATGTATTTCAGGTTTATTAATTTGAGTAGTTTCGCCTCAATGATTATTTATATCGATAAAAAATCTAAAACAGAAAATAAAATTAAAATGTTCTTATCAGGCGCACCTATTTTTTTAACGAAAAACTGAATAAAAGTTAATTTCTAACGTTTCGGGATCTAATCTGATCCTGTTTTCAAAGAAAATTATTAGTTTTTGAAAGAATTTGTACAATATTTGGCTTTATCAATCAAAATGTTTTGATTAAATCAAAATATTTTGATTGATAAAGCCAAATATTGCACACATTCTTTCAAAAACCTTTTTTAAGTTAACTTTTATTCAGTTTTTCGTTTCTTTTTTAATTATTTTAACAATTTATCAAGAACTTTATTAAAAATTCTTTATTTAGGCAAAAAATTTAAACTTTGGTAAGGTATTGACTAATAATATTTTTTAGGTAAAGAATATATAGGAGATAAGTACTATTTTAAACGCAATACCTTACCAGCGCATCTAAAAATAGGTGCGCCTGATAAGAACATTTTAATTTTATTTTGTTTTAGAGTTTTTATCGATATAAATAATCATTGAGGCGAAATGGCTCAAATTAATAATACTGTAAGTCTTCTTAGTTATTATACATAAATAATACCATCGGCAAATAGTTAATTGCAAATTAGCAATAAAACAGTCTAATAGATCCCTAATACCTAAGCTGTTAAGCCCATTATGCGGTCCTAAGTACCTAGTGTCCTGCGAAACAATGTTTTTGTGTTCCGGACAATGTGTGCAAATCCTGCAAAGAGTATTTAATTATGTACAGAGATTAATTTGTTGTTTGAGCTGTCGGACCATTTAATATTAATTATCGGACAGAGATAATAATTAATAGTGTCTTAATAAACGCGTATTAACCATCAACTACTGTGAGAAAGTTTTTCACTTATTACGGGTGTCCGAAACCTAGCGTGTCGAAAAAAATTCCGATTTTCGAAATCGAAAACGCTAGGTTGCTTAAAAGTTGCTCCCTAGTAAAAGACGAGGGCCGCTAAAAAATGAGCCAAATCGATTAATGTTTATTATTATTTAAAGATTTGGCGAAAATTTCATTTTTGCAAGTTTTAAAAAGTGCATAAAAAATTGTTTCAAACAATTAACCTGCAAACTTATACTCGCATACTAGGTACATTATATAGTATTTTTCACTACTAGCTTTCGAACATACCATTATTTATCATGTTGTCAGACTGTGAAATCAATGTTCTTTACCTATAGATAGCAATAATAACTTTTTCTCTCCTAGTAAGAGTAAATTTTATAAACAATTGATTTCTGTCACTTTAGATGTTTCAGTTCTTTGTGCAATTTTTACCAATCAAAACCCAAGAAAATAGCTTTATATAACTTTTTATTTATTAAATAGAATTAATTATAATTATTACCAATTAATACAATCAATAATTAGCTAAATATTATGAAAAAAATTAAAAAAAAATATTTAAACGTCAGTTCAAAGTATTTATTTGAGCAAATGTCATTTGATTTTTATGAAAATTTCATGAAATATCATTTCTGTTAATAATTTATTTTATTATTTGAATAAAAATAGTTAAATAGTGCTAGTAGTGAAAAAACCAGTATATAAACTACAGTAGTAAAGCCTCGCACTCTTAAATCCCTTGCTGCTCGGGATTTAATGTCTTCTCTACCTTGGTATATAATTACTATTTCGCCATTCTAGTTTTAGAACGTATCATTATTAATCATGTTTTTAATTTGAGAAATTAATTGGCAGACTAACATCTCTACTCTAAATTTCTCTACTCCCTAACATCCCTACTCCATAACATCCCTACTCCACAACAACTCTACTCCGTAACATCTCTACTCCATAACATCTCTACTCCGTAACAACTCTACTCCGCACTATATGCACTCGATTAGGCACTTGTCTTAACTCAAATGAATATTTGTAATGCTAAGTCACTGTCAAATATGAATTTAATTTATTAATTATTTACTTATTAGTGCATATTAAGAGTACGCGGTAATTGTGGCTTTTAGAATAATTCATTTATGATTGTTCTAGATTTGAATTTAAAGATAAACGTTTTCTACGAAAAAAAAAAAAAATAATCTAGAAGCAGAAGATTCTTTGTTCCTTGAACTACTCATTTATTATTAAGTGGCTAATAAAGTCCTTATAGTGTGGAGTAGAGTTGTTACGGAGTAGAGATGTTATGGAGTAGAGATGTTACGGAGTAGAGTTGTTGTGGAGTAGGGATGTTAGGGAGTAGAGAAATTTAGAGTAGAGATGTTAGTCTGCCAATTAATTATCTGCGGCTAGAGCAATAATCATTTTTTCCCTTCATTTTTACAGTTTTTTTGGGCTTTTTAAACACAAAGGAACCGGATCCAGAACTTAGAAATTTGGAAACAGCTAATTTAAATGCCTCTAAGACATATAAAATACAGCTGGGAGAAAATAATATAATGAAACTGGTAATAAATTTTATTCGCAACTGTATACCGGGTATCCCAACTCTATTTACCCAACGATTTTCGAAAACTCAAAGCGATAATCAAGTTCTGCGAAAAACTTAAACTATCTTTTAGCATATATTTGATACTTTCAGCTCTTAAAATGTGGGCAGGGGGCATGAGGAAATAAAATTGCACTTTTCCTCGACTTATAAATCTCGGAAAAGTACTCGGAAATGTACTATTTTCTGAGTCGATCTGTAATCTACTATTATTTAGTGACCTTTAAACTATTTTAAGTTCTAGTTTGGTGGGTATACCCACCTATATCGGTATAGGTCTTTATTTTTTTAAGTAAAACTACTTTTCAAACCTGCCCAAGTTTTTAAAGTAGTTTTTCTTAAAAAAAGACTTATACCTACCCACCAAATGAAAATGGTCACCAGCTCTCAGACATAAAAACTATACCTATAGCAATAATTATAGACGACTAAATTATAGAGTTTTCTATCTGTTGCAAAATTATTAATAAATAACATTTTTCTCTGTGTTTCTATCGTTATTAGAGTAAATGTTTACACACAAGTAACGATAGGTAAATATTAAAGTCGCTCTAAAAGATATTGGTCGTTTTAGCTTATTGCAGTGGCTATAACTATTTTAGATATACGCAATAAATCGCTTTTATCTCTAAATCAATGTAATATCAGTGATATTATATCACTATACCTACTTCGAATGTAACGGTTTCGTTTTGATTCTTCGTAGCACACATGTTTAGATAATAATTATTATTATTTCACTCCTTGCAGCTTCACAGGAGAGGAGTACACTAAAAAATTCAGTGTACAATTTTACACTCGCTTTACACTCGAACTGGTACCTCTCTCTCAATTTATTTGATCTTTTTCTTCCGAATAATTAACCAGGGTTTTTCTATATAATCATGACGTTTCCAGTGCGTATGTACTAATCGGATATGTATCCTGACTTGCGCACTATCACTGATAAATTACTGTTGTAGTAACTTCCACGCTAATATAAAAAGTTATCATTAAAAACACACGAAAAAAAACTTGAAACGCCCATTATTATCAATTTAAAATTCAATAGTTTACACGATTAATAACCATATCTATGGTTCACTTTAACAGGTACATAAAACATTAATATAAAAATACTCTAGGCACATCATAAAAGATGGCAAAACAAAAATACACAAGGCACATGATAAAAGATGACGAATTCGATGCACTGAATTCAGGTGCCAAGAAGGCTACATCCGTCCCTTTCAAAGGCCACGCTGTAACTGTGGAAACTGGTACCTATTTATCACAATCACAAGAGTGTAAAACTTATTTAATCACATGGTGGTTTAAAAAGTGGTAAAGTTACCATATATTCAATTCCATTTACACTCAGAAAATTTCGTTGTATTTTTAATACTGAATGTTATTTGTTAATACATATTTTTTATTTATATCGCCACCATTATTATTTAATACTTTACCAGAAAATATCATGAAGCTGAAGTTTGCAACGTTTTCTTGCATCGTAAATTCAAATAGTATAATAAAGCACTTATTCCATAACACGTTTTTAGCGCACTAGTACTTTAGAAAACTCGCTGCAAGCAGCTTGTTTTCTAAACTTGTACTCGTGCGCTAAAAACGTATGTTGTGAAACTAGTACTTTAATATACTATTTGAATTTTTGTTGCAAACTTCAGCTTCATAAAATATCGACTTACAAATGCGAAGCAATATATATCGTCAAGGCTTGTTATCTGTCTATTATTGCCAATCAATAAAGATAATAGTTTGTCATTCAATGGAGAAGCTATATTTTATTTATAATCTCCAATATATATAGTCTAAGAGCTGGTACCATTTTTATTTCATTATTTGCTCCCAGCTGTATTTTATATGTCTTAAAGTAAACTCAAATTAAGCTATTTGCTAATCGCCAGGTCCTGGTTCGGGTTCCTTTGGACGCTAGAAGCATCGAACAGGTGGTGTAATGGGGTCCCCGAAAAATATATTTTTAACTTACATTTATTACATCGGCACTTAGTGCTACTAAGATTGCCGATGTATTGAAATCTTCGCCAAAAAGTCAAAATATTTGACCATGTTTTGTTCACATTTCTCGACGTTTTAGACCTTTCAAGTCGAAATCAGTAAAAAAAAATTTCGTCTGTCTGTCTGTAAACTCGATAACTCCATTTCTAAATAAGATATCGACAAGCGGTTCTTTGCATATTGTTTCTTATCGTATTTCGAAGAGCTGACTAGATTTTGGGGGGTGAACGATTGGGGGCAAGAGGGTAAGAATGGGTTAAAACTCCTATTTTTAGCGTTTTTTGGTTATAATTAAGGCAATTATTATTGTATTTTATTAATTTAGCACTTATATGAAAAGTTTAAATTGGTCAAAAAATGTTAAAAACTATTTTCTCTAAAATACATTGTTTTCGAGATATTGGCGTTTAAAGCAGTAAAACTTTTTTTTAGCATATATCACTTATTTATAACCCGATTTAAAAAAAATATGTTTTAAATAAAAGCTGTTTATTCAGTAGGTAGTAAGAGTTAAAAAAGACTTTAAAAACTTTATCTGACATATGTCAACACTAAAAAGTATAAATAATATTCATTTAATCAAAAAGCCCAAAGGAACCGGATCCGGAGTCTAGCAATTTGAATGTACTTTAAAACAAATAAAATACAGCTGGGAGCAAATAATGAAATAAAAATGGTCACCAGCTCTCCGACTAATACAGGAACGTGTAAACACTTTTTACTTTCTCATAAAGTATTGTGATTGAAAAAAATATCAATTTTTTTTTGCCTAAATCATGTTATTTTTTCCTAAAACGTCGATAAAAATCAAAGGAGGTCTGTCGGTCGGTTAAGAACGCTTTGAGCTAGAGACTTTGGTATGTAGATGTATTTTTATATTATCTTGGACAAGTTCGTATTTGATTGGTTAAGGTTAATTGGGTGAGGGGTAAAAGGGGGGGTCAAATTTATGTTTTGGCCCTAACTTGTTTATTGTTCACAACAGGGCAAAAATTTAAAAACCACCTAAAGTGTAAATAAAAATTACACAAAAAATGTAATTACCATTTTTTTCCATGGCTCCCTCTGCCCCCAAAATGTAAAAAATCGTCTCTAGACATAATTTTATTATTTACAATAGAAGAAAAGTTTAAAAAACTGCCTAAAAGGTCAAAAAAAAAGAACATAAAATTGTTATAATTTTTTACTACGACAGGGGCCATAAAATATAAAAAATTATTAAATATCCATAAAAAATAAAATAATAACAAACATTATTAATCATATTAATCAACGATTTATTTTATTTTTTTATGAGAAAGTACTTTCGCTTATTCGAGACGGATTTGTTTACTTTATATGTTATAAATGATATCAAACAAACATATATTATTGTTTTTGAAGCTAAGCTTAGGCCAAGAAGGCCAGGAAAGCGAAAAAGCTAGGAAATGAGGGAGCTCTAGAAGAAGACATAAACCTACACGTATACTTGCAAAGACGTTGCTAGAGTCGGGTAAAAAGAAAAATATACATTTTATAAATTTTATTGTTTTAATTATTCATTAATAATGAACAAAATGTTTTTATAATTACGTTTTGTTTGGTCGATAATTAAAAAAAAAAAACATGCAAAATACCTGGTATTACATTATTTCGCCTGAAGTCATTAAGGCTTCAAATAGTTGTGTGTTGTATACACTTACCTGAAAATAAAGAAAAAATATTAGTATGCGTTAAATTAATAGTATTTATATACAAAGGCAAAAAATACTTTTTTAAAGCCGAGCGTAGCATCGAGGGATATAAGAGTACGAGGCTATAATAGTCTTCTCTACCGTGGTTTATATTTTATTTTTTTCACTACCATCACATTTGTTTTTATTATTTAAACATTTGAAAATCAGTAAAAAAGTAAAATGTTTGCTGGACCTTAATTAACCGCGAAACAACAAGTAGCCTTTGAAATCTCCATACACAGAAAAAAGGCTTCCTTGAACCAAAGTCAAAGTCAAAGAAGATTTGCGATCTTCGTTCAAGGACCTGTGCTCTTTGTTCAAGGACATTGACTTTGGTTCAAAGAATCCTTTTTTTCTGTGTAAGTACTTATTATACTATTCACAGCGCGTAGCGCTAGAATAGTATTAAAATGTATTCCAAACTCGCCAAAAAACGTCCTAGACAAAAAATTCTTGGATATAAATGTGTTTCATGAAAAGATAAAAATAATCCGATCTACTCGAAATTTTCAGGAAAAATCAAGTTCTATGAGGGGAAAATCCCTATTGTTTTTGAAAGTAATTTCCCCAAAAACAAAAAAGTTATGGGGGTTAAACTTAAAAAAAAATGTAAAAAGTCTGAAAGAAAATTCCAAATAAAGTAACTTTTTCAGGAAAAATTACTTTTATTATAAGGATCAATTCTACCAATTTGAAACTAATCCCCTCAAAAACAAAAAAGTGATGAGGGTTAAACTTTTTAAAAAAATGAAAAAACTACATATCACTTTGTTTTTTTTTATATTTTTTTTTCAATTTTTTTTCGATTTTCACAAAAAGAAAATTAAAAAAAAGTTGTTGAAAAAATATTTTTTACATTAAATATATTCACGGCTTGTTTATTAAATATTGTGTTATATTCTATTATAATTAATTGATTTATAATATTTATAATGGTTGCCATGTTAATTTTTTATCCAAAGGCAAAATATTGTTAAATTTCTTTCAATAGATAAGCAATGTAATGTCTTTGCAATTCAACAAAAATCAAGTGAGTTATTTATAACACAGAATTCGTTATAGTAGTAAACGTTTCTGCCTATTTGCCCCAGTATTTACTAGGGTAATTCTCAGTGCAGTTGTTTATAAAATTATCTTCTACTAGGAGAGAAAAAACGATTATTTCTCTAGGTGCAGAGATTTAAAATAGTAGGGAAAGGTGTTGTACCTTTGACACGTTGTACCTTAACCACCACGTAATACAGAGCACTGTATACTCGGCGCATTATCTATCTGAGTAACAAATTGGATCAAGGAAGCTATGATTAGTGGTTTAAAAATGACTTTTAGTAATATTTTTGTAGCCCATTGTGCTTTTGATAATTTTTAACATTTAGGTTAAATTGACTGTCATTTTACGTCTTACAAATAATAACAAAATCTGTTTAAAAAGTAAAACTTTGTTCAAAATTATAAAAAGTAAGTTTTTATTCATAAAGTGCTATTATAAAATTAAATTTAACATTACCTGAATAAAATTACGGACCAGTATTATTTTAACCAAAAAATTCTCTTTTATAGTGTTTACTTCAAAAATTTATAGAGCACTGCATTATATTACTTCATTTAAACAAAACGTTTATAGATTGATGCTTTAGTTTTCTTTTTATGCACTTTTCTTGTTATTTCTTCTTGCTTAAGCAAATTATTTGGATTTTTTTATAAATGTCTTGATTGACAATAAATTTTAAACAAGATGAAAACCTTACATAAGGAACTAAATATATTCTGCCAACCAAATAACAAGAAACAAATGACCATCAACTCAGATAGATAATGCGCGGAGTTTATGTATGTGTGTAAATTAATATAGTTAGTGTATAGTTTACCCGCTAGAGGTGTTACTGAACCTGACGCGAGTTAAAAATAGGTGCGTACTTTCCCTCCATAATAGTTTGTGAAGTTTCGGCTGTCAAAAGTAAGTATTTTATAGATTTAAATTGTCTCATAACTTTTTTGCCAAATTGCTTATTTTGAGATTAAATATATCCAAATGTAAAGTTGCATTTCTAGAAGAAGCTTGAATGTTTTAGAGTTAATAATATTAACCTAAAAATAACGGCGGCCTATCCAGTTTGAAATGACCTGGTCTTGTACATTTTGACCACTAACAGGTGTTGTACCTTTGAACGATCAAAGGTATAACGGATTTCGCAAGCATACATTTTTATTAACGAATATTATTTTTAGTTTTTAGTTTGCAAGGTGCCAAGGAGCAAGACCAGTGTTAAAAGAGTGTAAATTCGTAAAGAAAATCTGGAAACCGCTATTAGGTTCATAAAAGAACATAAAATGACCATAGGAGAAGCGGCTAGACATTTTAATTTGAAAAAACCTACGTTAATCTTTCATTTTAACAAAATCAAGGAGTCGCGTGATGAAATCTATATATAGAGTATACTTATTCACCTAAAACACCAAAAAAAGTACCAAGGTCAAAGGTACAACATACCATAAAATTCCTAATAACATAATTGTAAATACAGTTTAAAATTTTCAAAACATGTACTTTATGAGACCTAAATGCTCACGCGTATCTGTAAATGGATTGTATTCAATAAAAATTACATCTAAAAAAAATTAAATATAAAAATCGGTCAAAGGTACAACACCTTCCCCTATATTATTCAATGAGTGTATAATATTTGATATTAATCAATGAGGGTGAATTTTGGGACACGAGCCGATAGGCGTAATCACCCGAATGATTAATAGCTATTATACACGAGTTGAATACTATACTTTATCCACGGCTGTTTTGAAGTTTAAACGGTTTATTTTTACAGACCCGTGATTAATAGGCCTATTAATCACGGCCGTGGATAAAAAATGATAAATAATGGTACGTTATAAAGCTACTAGTAAAAAACAGTATATTTGTGTTGCTTGGGTAGTAGAATAATTCAGCGCCTCGTACCATAGATACCCAACGTCAATTTCTCGTATTTGCTTTTGAAATTTGCTTATGGAACCATCATTATTAGGGACATAAAGCGAAATTCCCAATCGGTTTTAACTACTTTCATTTAAAACTGAGCAAAAAAGATTTTTTCATTAAAATACCTAAATTTAATATTTAAGGAGTTATGCTCTTTTAAAAAGTAACGTTTTTGGTGGCACAAAATGTTACCTCCTCTTAATTGCATTTTTTTGAAAACGGTTGCTACTACAGTATTACACTGTACGACCATTTTTATGTATTTTTACTCAAAAAATCTATATTTTTTACAAAAATTCCAAAAAAACTTAGGGACAAAAATGTGCACGCCTCCGGATAAATTCAAAAAAATAAATTAACATGAACTCATTGCCCTTATTAATACTAGTATACATGCAAAAGCTCATCGCTCTAGCTTAAAGTTTACCAGAGTTATTTTTATTACAATTTTAAAGGGCCATAGTTCTCTTAGGGCTTATTTCCGGACCAACCTTTATAGGAACTTTTTTTGATATTTTTGGATGTAAAATCACCCCTTAAATTTTGGCATGCAAGTTATTGATTACCCTGTATAATTAACTAAATAGTAAAGTGTGGCGTTCCAAAAGGAAAGTTATGCATTCTGCATTTAATAAAAATATAGCACTGCGAGCATTTTTTTTTTGCAAAACTATTAAACATAGCATAAGATTTATAAAATAAAATTTGCAATAATTAAAAAAATTTAAAGTTCCCTAACTATTTATAAAAAATTGCTGTGTTCCCTGACTTTTTTGAAAAAATGTCCAAATTCACTGACCTCCAGGTTTCAATTTCCCTGACTTTTCCTGACTTCCCTCGTTTCCCTGACTGGTGGGAACACTGTATTCGAAAAATTTAGAACTCAGACTTTTCCTTATATTTTTATGTATTTTTTTAAATTTGCGCTAATTATGGAGTTAATAACTGTTTTACTTTGGTAAAAGTTGGAAAGTTTTCATTTGGGTAAAACATTTAGGAAAATCGCAGTCTTCAGTAAAAAGTTGATAAAATCTTATCTTTAGTTCTCATCCAAAGTACTTGGCTGAAATTGTTTTTACCGAGGTTTTTGCGAGAACGACAAAATATTTAGACGCACCTAAATTTTTGAGCTTTTTGGTAAGATTTCTGCGATTTCTAAAAAAAACTTAGAAATCGAAAATTACCGAGATTTTCGGAATTTTTGAGATATTTAAAAGAAAATTTGTAGATAAACTTCCCCTCGATTTTTTTTATAAAATTTAATATTTTATTCTTAGCCATTGTGCTGGTCTCCGGTGCGACCACATCGGCATTCCGAACCGCAGGTATTTTCTTTGTCGAATAATCCTATATGGTGACTTTTCTTCTCTCTAGACACAGGCCGTCATTTGCAAATGCAGTAGGTATGCAGGTTACGTCACAAACCAAAGGTCATCGTGCTTGTACCTAGTGAAAGAAGCTGTGAAGACAAATAATGCTTTGCATTCTATTGTATACTCCTTGCAGTTACAAGTAGCTTAAACTTTATTAAACTGTATTGGGATATTTCTATTGCTTTCCCATTTTCAAAATTTCGGAAAGCATTGTATTCGTGCAAAAATTTTCAAATTTTTTTTGCGTATTTTTGCGTTTTATGACGTTTTATGTCGACATAAATCAACTTCAGGCAAAAAAAATTGTCGATCGGTCGGTCGATCGGTCGGTCGATCGTTCTGTCCGGAAAATCTTGTAAGCAAGTTAACTTAAGAACGCTTTAAGCTAGAGACTTGAAATTTAGTATACAGGTATGTTACCAAAAGTTCTCGCCACCCCCGCAGGGGTGAGGGGGTAAATATTTTTAAATATCTTCAATATTTTCGTCAAAATTAGTATATAGGGGTTTTTGGGGTCGACGAATATGAATCTGGTAATAATTTTTTTCTAATTTCACCCCCTGAGGGGTGGGGGGTAGTTTTCGTGAAAACTGGTATATTAGGCCTAATAGGCCCTATAGGGTTTTTGAGGTTGTTGAAAGTGAATTTGAATAAAAAATTCTAACTCCACCCCCAAAGGGGCGGGGGGTAGTTTTTGTGAAAATTGGTATATTGGGGTTTTTCAGGTTGCTGAAAGAGAATCTGATAATAAAAAAATTCTCAAACTCCACCCTCTGAGGGGCGGGGGGTAGTTTTCGTGAAAATTTGTGTATTGGAGTTTTTGAGGTTGCTAACAGTGAATCTGATAATAAAAAAATTTTAACTCCACCCCCTAAGAGGCGGGGGTAGTTTTCGTGAAAATTGGTATATTTTTAAGGTTGCTAAAAGTGAATCTGATAATAAAAAATCCATTTTATGCGCGGAGGTGTGGGCATTGTATTTATAAGTGTTGCCCGCTATAACTTTTTTTGTTTTAAAATGTTTTTTTTTCAAATTTGGTTTGATTGTACATTTATGGTACTAGTGGGAAAAGTAAGATATTGTCCATGAGAGAATGTTGTCAATATTCTAGAGTGGACAATATCTATTTACCCACGTGTGTCATACAAAATTTTATGTACACACAATGTTTTATTTCATTATGGCCGCTGAAACAGTAGGCGGCTACGATACAAAAAAAAACAATTGCAAGTTTAACAGTTTAAAATCAAGATTTATTTTACCGCGTGGCGTCGTTTTCAAATTAAAATTGGACTTTAAGGATGAAAATAGTGTTTTTGTCCCTGAGCACATTCTGGAAGGAGCAAAGTGGCTATTTTTTAATACTGTCAAATCAAAAGAAAAATGCGAGTATAAAATTTTTGATAATGGAGATTTCTCCCGTTAGATTATACAGGGACAAAAGTTCTACCCAAAAAGGATAGAAGACATACTCCCACTTCCACCCAACCAAACAAATTCTGTATTTGTTCTTTGTTGAACAAATACAATATTTACTTGGCCGGGCGAAAAGTGTAACTATATTAGTTTTATTAAAGAAATTACTGGCGCCATCTAAATTTTAGTAGAATTATCTTATTCTACAGATTCCCATTAGCTATGTTCGTTCGTGCCGCTCACTGCTACACTTTCCGGCCAACCAAATAAATACTGTATTTGTTGTATGAAAAACAAATACAGTATAAAGAACTTTCACTTTCGGGTTTAGACCGTGTTAATGGATTTTCACTTTCCGACGTTTCGTCTCTTACTACTAGAGACATCTTCAGGGATTAATCTGAAACTAAGTTTCGAATCAACTTGTGTCACTATTTATGACGAATTGTGGTTATTCACCCGTGACGAGGTTTTTCCTATCAAAGACTTCCATATTGCAGGTAAGTGGTAACCAGTGTCCCGATTGATATTGTTAGGATGCTTGATGATTTCTATCGATTCCCGTATCTTCCTTGGCATTTTTCTGTTTTCTGTTAATATTTGTTTTGTTTCAGACAAGTTGATTTTATGACCTGTTTCATGTACATGTTCGGCTACTGCCGATAAGGAAATTTGTTTCTTTCTTATATTGCGCTCATGCTCTTGAAGTCTTGTAGAAATTTTTCTCTTAGTTTCACCTATGTAAACCGTACCACAGGAGCAGGGTATTTTATATACGCCTTCTGAACTCAGGGGTATTTTGTCTTTTGTTGAAGTCAAACATTGACCTAATTTTTGGTTGGACCGAAATATAGGCTTAATATTTGACTTCTTCAAAAGTTTACCTATTTTATCCGTGATACCGCTTACATAGGGAAGTATAACTTGTGTCTGTCTGTCATTGTCACTATTGTCCTGTTGTTTGGGTCTGGGATTTCTGTATTTGTATATGGTCTTATTAATGTCTTTTTTGGTATAACCGTTCATGGTCAAGGCTTTGGTTAGTTTAAGGAGTTCTGTGTCTAGGGAATTCTTGTCTGAAATCATGAAAGCCCTATGAACAAGTGAATTAACTACCGAGCGTTTTTGAGAGGGATGGTGATGTGAAAATGCGTTTAGGTATCTGTCAGTGTGGGTTTTCTTCCTGTATACCGAGTGTCCTATTGAGCCATTTTCCGTTTTGTAAACGCCAAACACCTTGCCCAAATCTTAAATCAGTTAGTTGGAAAAACGAGGTCTTATGTAAAAAAATTCCACACACTTTGTACAAACCTTATCGACAGTGACCCTGGACCCCTCGGACATAATGGTTAGTTTCGACGTAGAATCTCTATTTACTAACGTTCCCGTTCCCGATACAATAAATATTATACGAGACCTACTTACAACTGGAAATCTTGACCCTAAGTTATGTAAATTATTTGAAGCTTGTCTGACATCTACATATTTTCTGATACAGGGAGAGTTCTATGAACAAGTGTCAGGCGCCGCAATGGGATCCCCATTATCACCCCCTGCGGCCAATGCTTTCATGGAATACTTCGAGAAAAAAGCTATTGAGTCATTTCCATTAAAACCTAAAATTTGGCGCAGATACGTAGACGATGTCTATGCTATTTGGCCCCATGGCATGGAAAGCCTTCAAGGTTTTCTAAATAACCTCAATTCCCAACATAAATCTATACGGTTTACGATGGAAATTGAGAACAACGGATCACTTCCC
>CAUEHQ010000680.1:0-25094 GCA_958510825.1 Brachypterus glaber | reverse complement strand
AAAAGTGTGAATTTTTCCCGATAATTCGAAGAATCATCTGTAATTCGTAAGATTATTTTTTAACAATTTATAATGTCAAACCAACTTTTAATTTTTTTTTCATTGCAAAATTATATAAATTGTTTTATTACTTATCTTAATATTTTTACAGGCATGTTCTTTAATGTGGTTAGTTTAATTCCATTCTCAATTGCTAAACTAAAACCTTTTTTGTCCGTTTGCAAATTATGGTTCTGTCAATAGTTCACTCTCTGCAGTACTGACTAGCGCGGTACTGCGCTATGTTTGTTCATAAAAGTCAACCTATAAAAACTGTCATTACATATTATAAAAATAATATTTTGTGGTATTTTCTCGTAAATAATAAAGTAATAACAATAATTATAAATAGTAATATATTCATATTTAATTATTAATTAATTTTAGGTATGAAATCTTGTTGTAAAAGAGAAATACTGAAAAACAAAATACTACAGCTATTCTCACTAGAATTTTCTACAGTAGAAAATTCCCGACATAACTGGAATATGATTGAA
The DNA here is from genome assembly GCA_958510825.1 of Brachypterus glaber. Classification (NCBI taxonomy): domain Eukaryota; kingdom Metazoa; phylum Arthropoda; class Insecta; order Coleoptera; family Kateretidae; genus Brachypterus; species Brachypterus glaber. The sequence goes on along the minus strand of CAUEHQ010000680.1, from coordinate 24,558 downwards.
CAGAAATAAACACGTGGTCAAAAATATTATTAAATGACTGGGGTATAAAAACGTTAAAAAATAATCAGATATATAATTTAGTTAGTAAGTAATTACTATAACCTGAAGGAAGTTTTAACAAGATTAATTTCATAAGATAGAGCTCTAGAGGTCACCAAGCAAACAACGCGCGAGTCTTATAATTTAATACAAATTAATAGTATTATAAGTATAAAATTTTGAGTAAATCAGAACTACAACGTAATTTTTTTTTCAACCTTAACGGGTTGAGTGCCAATCACTCCGGTCGGAGTGAATTGGCTCCCTTCGCTGAAGCCCAATCATTTTAGATATTTCATGAAAAAAAGTTTATAAGTTACAACTTTTGACTCAATAAAGTGTCCTCCGCGGAGTAGATAAAAAAATCACATTCTTGCCCATAAATTTGATATGAGAACTGTCCGCCATCTTGGATTAAAGGGGTGAGTGCGGTTATCTTACTAAATATGCATCTTACGATAAAAATGCATATTACCAATTTTATTAAGGATCAAATTTCCAACCATTTTTGTTAAAATATGTTTTTTATTATATTAATAACAATCGAGTTATATTCAAAAATAACCATGTTGGAGGTGAAAAAGTTTTTTTGATTTTTCAGCCAAATTATTTATCGGAGGAAACTTGTAGCTCTTGAAATTCTCTACAGGGTGGGCCATATAAGACTAATCAGATGATTTCTGGCGTTATCATAAGGTATCGATATGATTTTTTTTCATGCATACTAGACCAATAAAGCTATAATTACATAAAAACAAAAGTCCTCCACTACCTTTTATTTTAGAGGTACAGCCATACAAAGACGAATTTACCAAATAAAAGTTAGTTAAAAATACGAAAATTTAAAGGTTCATTAATTTTACTTTATTTTTTAATATTTTACACAAGTCGTGATATTTAGATTTATGTAAATCATGTTTTTAGAATTTAAAAAAACGTCAAAAATGAGCCACCCTAATACGTCCAAATCTAGTAATTTTCTAGCAAAATCCTTTCGATCTAGTAATCTAGACCCTATTTGATGAAGATATGCCAAATTTGAGCAAAATCGGAGAGATGACGGTCGGGCGTGTTGATCTGAAGAGAAAAGCTCCTAAAATGTCGAAAACTGAAATGTCAATGATTCAGAGTAAATGTAAATCAAATAAAAGTTAGCTAAAAAGGCGAAAATTTAAAAGTCCATTAATTTTACTTTATTTTTTAATATTTTACACAAGTCGTGATATTTAGATTTATGTAAATCATGTTTTTAGAATTTAAAAAAACGTCAAAAATGAGCCACCCTAATACGTCCAAATCTAGTCATATTCTAGCAAAATCCTTTCGATCTAGTAATCTAGATCCTGTTTGATGAAGATATGCTTAATTTGAGCAAAATCGGAGAGATGACGGTCGGGAGCCACGGCGCGCAGTTGATCTGAAGAGAAAAGCTCCTAAAATGTCGAAAACTGAAATGTCAATGATTCAGGGTAAATGTAAATCAAATAAAAGTTAGTTAAAAAGGCGAAAATTTAAAAGTCCATTAATTTTACTTTATTGATTAATATTTTACACAAGTCGTGATATTTAGATTTATGTAAATCATGTTTTTAGAATTTTAAAAAACGTCAAAAATGAGCCACCCGAATACCTCCAAATCTAGTCGTTTTCTAGCAAAATCCTTTCGATCTAATAATCTAGACCCAATTTGATAAAGATGTGTCAAATTTAAGCAAAATCGGAGAGATGACGGTCGTACGCCGCGGCGCGCCGTGTTGATCTGAAGAAAAAAGGTCCTAAAATGTCGAAAACTGAAATTTCAATGATTCAGGGTAAATAAAAATCAAAAACTAAGAAAAAACTCTCATATACGGGTATTTCCAAAAATAAATTCTAAGGGAGCTATGGTCTCGTAACAATTCACCATTTTAAAGGGCCATAGTAGCTTTAAAAGCGATTTTTCGACATACATGTATAGGAACTATTTTTCTTAGTTTTCAATATAGAATAAGATTAGATTAGATTAATGTTTATTGTTTTTAAAAAAAATATATAATTTTTACAACAACTGTGCATAAAACACAAATATGTCATTCATTAATGATAAACGATCTTAGTCTAATTACATTGGCTACATAAGAATATATTAATTTGATTTTAGCTGAGTTTAAAGTACTGAGAGCATATACTAAGCCATTTAAATCTCTCAGGTCACTTATAAAAGCATATCTGAGAGGTTCATATATGGGACATTTAAAGAATAAGTGCGACAAATTTTCAACTTCATTTTTATTACAGAGGGAACAAATTTCTTCCAAATTTATTAGATAGCAGGAACCACGGTAGACGAGTTTTAATGACTTGATATTACAGGTTCTAATCTGTACAATTATTCTTATGAGTCCGATATGCTCCCGCAGTTGTAAATAATGGGAGCTATTTGGACGTATTTTTCGATATAGAATAAGCCTGCATCATTAAAATTTTGGTTTTCAACGTTTTAGTATTTAATTTTTCTTCCACGAACCGTGAAATTTCACATTCAAATTATTTTTTTTCGAAAACGGTTAGTCTTACAGTATTACAACAAGAGTACCTTTTTTATTTATTTTGATATGAGGAATCATATACCAAAAATAAAATTACAAAAAAGTTACACAGAAAAAAGTTTGGGACAAAAAACTGATAAGGTTCCCCCTTTTGCACGCCCATGGTTAAAATAAGTACATGAAAATAACATATGAAGATGGGCCTTATTAAGATTAGTTCACGTGAAAAACCTCGTTGCTATATCTTAAAGGGTTCCTGAGTTATTAAATAAAAACAGAATTTTTTAGCCACCTTCAAAGGGGCGTAGCTCCCTTAGGACACATTTTTAGGCATATGTTTATAGGAACTTTTTGTGATATTTTCTGATGTAGAATCACCACTTAAAATTTCGGACCCTATTTCAAATACACCGTTATTATGAATTTTCACAGGTATTCTGCCCTGATAAAGGGCAGTAAGTGACATTGATCAATAGCAGCGTTTTCAAAATATTACATCAGGGTTGACGTGAAAATGCCGCTATTCGAATCGAATCGAATTTAATCTTAAGTAATTGGGCAGTAGTCTCTGCATTGGGCTACGAATCGGAGTGATGGTTATATTACAATTTCTTACTTTAGTATTTTATCGGCATTTGATGTTAGTTGTTTGTATGTTTACGGCATCACAGAAGAAGGTTTGTTTTAACACTTGCTTTTGTTGGTTTCATTTTCACTTTATATTTAGCAAAACGGAATATAAATAGTTACAAAATACACTGCCCAGTAAAAGAGCTTTCCCATTTTACATCTCTGCGCGTAAAATGGATTTTTTATTATTAGATTTACTTTTAGCAACCTGTAAAATATACCAATTTTCACAAAAACTACCCCCACCCCTCAGGGGGTGGATTTAGAATTTTTTATTGTTAGATTCACTTTTAGCAACCTCAAAAACCCCAATATACCAGTTTTCACGAAAACTACCCCCCACCCCTAAGGAGGTGAAATTAGAAAAAAATATTATTAGATTCATATTCGTCAACCCCAAAAAAATATTTACCCCGTCAGACCCTCGGAGGTGGAGTTAGAAAAAATATTTTATCAGATTCAATTTCAGCAACCTCAAAAACCCCTATATACCAATTTTTTAAATTTTTCTAAAAAAAATGTATTTTTCCCCATTGGGGGGCAATGTTCATCAAAAACAATCCCGAGCTAGAACTTTTGGTAACATACCTGTATGTCAAATTTCAAGTCTCTAGCTTAAAGCTTTCTTAAGTTATCCTTCCCACAAGATTTCCCGGACAGACCGATCGACCGACAATTTTTTTTTGCTAGAAATTGATTTATATCGACATAATACATCATAAAACGCAAAAATACGCAAAAAAAATGTTTGAAAATTTTTGCACCAATACAATGCTTTTTGAAATTTTGAAAGCAATAATTTCGGCTTCAGCCATGACCTCAAAATTATAATCGGCAGTCAACCAGTTAAAACATTAAATTACGTTTTTAAGGTATAAGCGTCACCCGATTAGAGATCATATCGTTTAACCTACAAACATCACCTATATATTATTCAAATTCCTACTAAGTGACCTATAGTCATTGGCTATACCTTAGATCCACTAATTCTTATTTAGCTCTCAAGATCTTATTACAAGAAAATAAAAAAACATTATTTTGTTTATTTCGCCTTCGCCAAAATTGTAAATCATTTTGAAGAAAGCGCGCAACAGGTGAATCAAATAAAAAACATTTTTTAAATAAATCGAGCTTCTATTTATTGTTTAATATTATATAAATATTAATAGAAAATTTAAAAAATTCAAATCAATAAATGCTAAAAGTTGAAATCGAAAAAAGCTAAAAAAAAGTCGGATTGATCATAAAAGATGAAAAAGTTATAGGGGACGCAACTTTTCAAAAGATTATAAAAAATAATTTTAGCTTGCATTAACTTGAAAAATGCAATATACTATTCAATCTAAAGAGTATAATGGAATGCGTAGGATTACTTGTCTTCACGGCTTTCGCGACGGCTTGTTTATTAAATATTAAGGTAGGTTTTTAATATAGGCTACTCAGTAAGATTTGATTGATGCTTCGGATATTAATAAATCGACATTAGACTTATCATTTCGGAAGAAAATTTATCAATTTCAAAACCTAACGTCATTATAAAGCTGTCCCGTTTAAGCTTTTGCGAGCTTCTAACGAATTCATTATAAAATTAATCAAAGTTTAAAGACATATAAGCAGAGCCGTTTTACGGCAAATATACTGCCTTATGAATAAAGAACGCCATTTGTTTTTTAATCTACGGCACATGACTACCACAGATTATTATATCTATAGATCTAAAAAAAAATTATATAAACAGTGAAAAAAAGTTAGGGATTATGAACTTAATTTACATGGGTAGAAGAACGTACCGATAAAAAATGTGGGTGGTGTGAACGTTTTTTATGCAAAAGATGGTACAGTAAAATACAATATCGCTACCTCCTTTCAACACGTAAGTTAACTTCATAATTTACGAATATCCCTAACTTTTTTCTATGTGGTTATTTACACTGAAAAAAAGATCAGCTTGTATCAACCAGATCAATAGTTAAATACAGAACAACTATTTTTGTGATAAACCAGAATCTGGCAAGGGCAACAGATGAATTCTTTTGCCGTCCATATTCTTAAAATTTTTTATAAGTTTTGTTTCTGGTAACCACAAGAAGTTGTGTTGTTGCCCTTAAGAAATTTCTGCTCGCAGCAACCAGAAACATAGTTGCTCCTCATTTAAATAATGATAAAGTGGTCCCAATCAATTCCATTTTTCAGTGTTTTATTTTACCCGGTAAAATAGCCCGTTTTTGGCATTATGGATGGAACGTAAGATTTATATATTTTTGATAGAGTAGTGATAGGCGAACTCAACGGTGCCAAACTTAAACTTAAAAACAGAACAGAACAGAAATGTTGCTAAATATTAGTTCTTTTATAAGAATTTTTTTTCCTTACTTTTTAACAATATGTTATACTTGCTACTTTTCTACGATCAAAAAAGTCCAAATCTCGCATCAAAATTACAAATTATTATATAGTTTTAGTGCACAAAGCAGCTACTCGTATTTTATATGTTTACTCTTTCCAGATTTGATAATTTATGTATTTAAAAAAAATACATATTTTGCTTTCCCATTTTAAAATTTTTTAAAATTTCGCAAAGCCTTGTATTTGTGCAAAAATTTTCAATAATTTGGTTTGCGTATTTTTGTGTTTTATGACGTTTTATGTCGATATAAATCAATTTCAAGCAAAAAAAAAATTGTCGGTCGATTGGTCGGCCGATCGGTCTGTCAGGGAAATCTTGTGGGTACGATAACTTAAGAACGCTTTAAGCTAGTGCCTTGAAATTTGACTTACAGGTATGTTACCAAAAGTTCTAGTTCGGGATTGTTTTTGGTTGCATCAAGGAGGGCAAATGGGGAAAAACACATTTTTTTAGAAAAATTTGAAAATTGCTAGATAGGGGTTTTTGAGGTTGCTGAAATTGAATCTGATAATAAAATTTTTCTAACTCTACCCCGAGGGATAAATATTGTTAAATATTTTCAATATTTTCGACAAAATTGGTATATAGGGTTTTTTGGGGTTGAAGAATATAAATCTGATAAATTTTTTCTAATTTTTACCCTAAGGGGTGGGGGGTAGTTTTCATAAAAACTGGTATATTGGGGTTTTTGAGGTTGCAAAAAGTGAATCTGATAATAAAAAAAATCTAAATCCACCCCCTGAGGGGTGGGGGTATTTTTCGTGAAAATTGGTATATTGGGGTTTTCGTTGTTGCTGAAAGTGAATCTGATTATAAAAAAATTCTAACTTCACCCCCAAATGGGCGGGGGTAGTTTTCGTGAAAACTGGTATATTGGGGTTTTTGAGGTTGCTAAAACTGAATCTGATAATAAAAAAAATCCTTATCCACCCCTCAAGGGCCCTTGAGGGGTGGGGTGCAGTTTTAGTAAAAGTTGGTATATTGGTGTTTTTGATGTTGCTGAAAGTGAATCTGATTATAAACAAATTCTAACTCCACCCCCAAAGGGACGGGGGGTAGTTTTCGTGAAAATTGGTATATTGGGGTTTTTCAGGTTGCTGAAAGTGAATCTGATAACAAAAAAATTCTTACTCCACCACCTGAGGGGCAGGGGGTAGTTTTCTTGAAAATTTATATATTGGGGTTTTTGAGGTAGCTAAAACTGAATCTTATAATTTTTTTTCTAATTTTACCCCCTGAGGGGTGGGGGTTGTTTTTGTGTAAATTGGTATATTGGGGTTTTTAGGGTTGCTAAAAGAGAATCTAATAATAAAAAAGTTCTAACTCCACCCCCTAAGAAGCGGGGGGGGGGGTAGTTTTGGTAAAAATTTGTATATTTTTAAGGTGCTAAAAGTAAATCTAATAATAAAAAATCCATTTTACGCGCGGAGGTGTAAAATGGGAAAGCTCTTTTACTAGACAGTGTATTTTGATAAAAATTTCTCTCTTTAGTCCAATTATGATTTCATACCTACTACATATTTTAAGGATTTGGTGTAGAAAGAGGTTAACTAAATTTTCTTTGCTGTTTCGTTTTACATCTAATAGGTTTCGTTTATTTTGATATAATTCAACTTCTTTCCGCAATTTTCTTCTTAACCCAAGTACTGGTCTTAAAATACTAGTTTTTTATAGAATTTATCATAAAAATAAGTTTAAAAAAAAAAATAAAAAGACCCTTAACCTCTTCAGGGATATAGGCACATATGTGTATGTTTAAAAATAAATTCCGCAAAACTAATTTCACTGAATTTCTTATTACTCAGTAGCTATAGATGTTGCCATTTGCTTTGTTTCCAATCACAAGCGACATCCAATGATCAAGATTCGCACATCTTCACTTGTTTAGTTGTTTTGACAATAAAAAGCATTTTTAAATTTTGCTACTAAATTAAATTCAACAAACAATTCGTCCCTGAAGAGGTTAAACTATTTTTGCACAAAATTCTCAAAAAAAAATCACATAATTTTAGGATCACTGCCGTGCTAAGCTAAAAGGTCCTATCTACATAGGTTTAACATACACAGATAGGACCTTTCAGCTTAGGAAGGCAGATCATTATTTGGGTACAGGAGAAAAACATACAAAAAGGTTAAATTATATCCATAGAAACGAAAAATATTCAATACAAAACTAAGCGCCAAATAATTTTCATATCTAGGTAGCGTAAAACTAGATTTGGACTCAGGGGAGAACTTTTTGTCAAAATATATATAAATTTTACCAAAATACATAAAATGTTAAATCGGGAAAGAGTAAACATAGAAAACACGAGTAGCTGCTGCACCAAAACTATATAATATTTTGTAATTTTGTAGCAAGATTTGGATTCAGAAGAAAAATTTAGATGGGAAAACATCTTTTGATCCTAAAAAAGTAGCAAGTATAAGATATTATAGAAAGTAAGCAAAATAATTCTTATAAAAGAACCAATTATTAGCACTGGTTCCCTTCTGTTTTTAAGTTTAAATTTGGTCATTAGGTTCGGCTATTATCCGTGCCTGAATTAGACTGCAGTGATTCATACCTAAAACGTATTTTGCTGCTTTCGTATAAGGGATTCCCCTCAGACGGAGTTACGCGAACCGTACCCGAACTGGTATGATCCTCACTTTTTAGCACATTTTCGCAAATGAGTCACTGCAGTATAATTCATACGCGGATAATATCACTACTCTTTTAAAAAATATATAAATCTTAAGTTCCATCCAAAATGCCAAAAACGGGCTTTTTTACCGGGTCTTCTTTACAACTTAATATAAAAATTTTGCACCATAGCGTAATTTGACATGTTTACTAGTCTAATTATGACAGCAGTACGTTTTGTTTACAAATTGCTGATCGTTAAGTAAATTACTTACGGATCGGGAGGCGGTAAGTAAATTACTTACCGATCGGGAGGCGGTAAGTAAATAACAATCTAATTTTTAATTTTTAAAGATTTAAATTAGTTTTTATTAAAGTTAAATATAAAATCACAATTGAAACAAAAACTGTTAAACGCTATTGGTCTATTTATAAGCCATAAACTTTTCTATGTTTTCACATATTTTTTTCACTGCACCATGTTTTGAAATTTTTTCAACTATTTTCATACTGATCTTTTTGATTTTTCGGGTATAATTGCAAAACATCTTATATTTCACGCACCTTAAAGCTCAAAATTGTTAACTTCTCATATTTTTACAAAAAATATTTATTTTACAAAGATACGAATTGGCACACAGGACAAACGACAGACAAAATTAGGAATTTAGCATTGTTTATTATTTATAGCAACCCGTTGTTAGGGTTTAATTTTATCAAAGGTACTGACTTGATTTTTACAATAAAATAAATCTTACGTTTTATTTTCACTTTTATAAATCTTATTGATGTTTATTTTGTTGGATGGTGCAAAAACCGTAATAAGCATCACGGCCATTAAATGCTTTACCGGTTTCGGATAGTATTGGAGGTTTCGACTTCGTCTTAATCTCCAAAATAATCCTTAACCGGTAAAATGCACTTACTGCCCTTAATACCTTAATAACTCTAAACAAATCTTTTATTTTGTCAAAATAAAAAAAGTCATATTTTAGATTTTTTAAACTTAAAATTTATACTTTTTTATTCTCTTGTATTCCAGTGACATTTTTTGGTTAGAAATGGTTAGTTAAAAGTGACACTTTTGTTAAGATTTTGTCATTTGTTTTACTTTGGCGGGCCAAAAAAAAAAACAAAAAAAAGGCCCGCCAAAGTATTTTTGCGGTACCTTATGAAAAATTCATAGATAAATAGACAAAACCAAATTAAAACTAATTTTACCTATTATTGTTACCTTTTTTTGTTAAAATAGTATATTATGATACAAGGACGAGAAATAGTGTTTCTCGGTCGCAACCGTGTAAGACGGAAATTTGCATAGCGGTTGTGTGTGTCTTCGTTTTACTTTGCGGGCTGCAGCCCGACAAAGCACTTTTGTGCTCCGTTATGAAAAATTCATAGATAAATAGACAAAACCAAATTTAAACTAATTTTACTTATTATGTTTACCTTTTTTGTTAAAATAGTATATTATGATACAAGCACGAGAAATAATGTTTCTCGGTCATGCGTAAGACCGAGATATATTTCTCGTCCGTGTATCATACGCTATTTTTTATTCGCTTGTAAACATATTTTTTAACAAAAAAAGGTAAAAATAATAAGTAAAATTAGTTTTAATTTGGTTTTGCTAATGACTATGACAATTCTCCATAGCGGACCGCAAAAGTACTTTGGGGGGCTGCAGCTGAGTTACTTCTGAGCAGACAATTGCCAAATCTAAAATTTGTATATTTTACAAACGAAGTACGGGGAATAATTTACAAGTTATAAGTTAAATAAAATTTATTGGTTAAAATCTCTAATTTTCTTTGTGTTTTTATTATTATTGCTCACTTGGGAATGTGATACATTTCAATTTTAAAAGATTTGTTTAACCGGAGGCAATATTAAGAGATATTTACATAACATCTCGAGAGCATTAAATGTTAAAAAAACTTTTTATTCCTTGGAAACTAAGAACAAGGAATGAATATTTAAATATAAAGAAGATATGATAATATTTATAAATAATAAATTATTATACAATTACAAAAAATTCTCGCTCTAAAAACTATTTTTCTCCAGGTATAATACATTATTATATTATTCACATCGCCAGAGCTAGAATAATATTATACGGTAGTTTCGAATCTTCAAAAAAAAATGAAAAATCGTCATAGACAAAAAATTCTTGGAAAAATAAGCTTTTTGTTTTTTTTTTCAAATCTCCATCTACCTGTCTGTCAGTATGATGTTACGATTTTTGTAAACACGATAACTCAAGAACGAATAATCCGATCGACTTTTTAGGAAAAATCAAGTTCTATGAGGGTAAGAACCCTATTGTTTTTGAAAGTAATCCCTCCAAAAATAAAAAAGTTATGGGGGGTTAAACTTAAAAAAAAAAATCTAAAAAAGCTGAAAGAAAATTCCGATTAACGTATTTTTTTCAGGAAAAAGTTTTTTTGAATTTTTTTTTCAGTAATTTTTCTTTTTTTAAAAAAGATCTTTTTTAAAAAAAAATCTATTTTTTTTAGTTTTTTTTATTATTTTTTTAAAGTATTTGGGAAATGCAATATACCGTGAATAATATATAATGGAATGCTTAGCATTACACATCTTCAAGGCTTGTTTTTTATTCGATTGTAATGTCTTAATAATTATTAATTAAATCTGTAGTTTTGACAAGACATTTGACTTTTAGTTCAAATGTCATCAGTTCCAATATCAATCAACTTTTTGAACTAACACCCCTACTCTTAATTTATCTACTCCTTAACATCCCTACTCCATAACATATCTACTCTACAACAACCCTACTCCGTAACATTCCTACTCCATAATATCTCTACTCCCCAACAACTCCGGACTATATGGACTCGATTATCCACTTGATGTAAGTCAAAAAAATATTTGTCATGGTAAGTCATTGTCAAATATGTATTTAGTGTATTAATTACTCATTTATTAATACAGGTTGTGAGAACGCGGGCAAACAGACTATAAAAATAACACATTGGCAATTATTTTAGAATTATACGTATAAACCAGCACTTTCTAGGAAAAATATAAAATTATACTGGGTGTTTCACAGTAGAAAGATCAGATGATTTGTGGCGTTATTAACAAAGGGGCTGTTCAAGAATGACGTCACCTCCATAGGGGGAAGGGAGGTTGGTCAAAAGGTAACGAAAAGTGACGAAGGGGGGGAGGGGGGTCCGGATAAAAATGACGTCACCTTTTAAAACAGGTATATTTAAAAAAAATAGTGAAAATACATACAGATTTTTTACAAAAACAACTACTACATAAAAGACTACAGTAAATTTTACTCTAGGCCTAGCTCAACAAAAAATCGTATTTATTTTTTCCTTATTCCTTAATATAAGATATTTTTTAACGGCTTTAATGATTTACAGTCGGTCAAGTAGGTAAGAGCGTGTCTCGCATTTTTTATTTAAGAATATATTTATTAGGGTGGGTCAAAAAAACCGACTATTTTTTTTTTACTTTGTACTCTGAAAAATCGGTTGCTAGACACCTCTAGAAAATTATAACCAAATATGAGCTCTTAATTTTGATAAGAAGGTCCTCCGCTTTACAATTTTCCATTTTTTCCTCAGTATTAGAAACAAAAATTCATATCTCTTTGACAACTGTTCGTTAAAAACTATCTCTCCTCATATTCTTATAGGAAATCGAACGCTCTACAAAAAAAGTCTCTTACAATTTTTTCGTAAACCTCACCGTTTAAAAGATATCAAAGGTTAATGTTTGATTATTTTAAGAGACATTTCTGTTTTGCTTTTGAGTTTTATAACTCGCTTACAAAAAAGTGTCATGAATTGAGCAATTCATAGTTTTGTAGGAAATTAACTGCTCTACAAAAATGGTCTCTTATAATTTGTCGATTAAATTAAGCGTTTAAAAGATATTCATCGTCAAACTTCAATGCATACTAATTTTAATAGTTTTTGATGAATAATTCGAAAAATTTCAATTTAATTTATGAGTTTCACGAAAATTTACACAAATTTGAGTTTCTTCAAAATCAATACTTTTTATATTTAATTTATAACGAAACCGTTATTTTTTTCAAAATTTAATAAATCATTGACTCTGAGTTTTTTTCAATATAACGAAACATACGTAGGACTAAGAAAAAAAACGAGACAAATAGTTTAAAACATTTTTCTTTTCATAGGAACTCAAATTTGTATAAATTTTCGTGAAACTCATAAATTAAATTGAAATTTTTCGAATTATTCATCAAAAACTATTAAAATTAGTATGCATTGAAGTTTGACGATGAATATCTTTTAAACGCTTAATTTAATCGACAAATTATAAGAGACCATTTTTGTAGAGCAGTTAATTTCCTACAAAACTGTGAATTGCGCAATTCCTAACAATTTTTTTTAAGCGAGTTATAAAATTCAAAAGCAAAACAGAAATGTCTCTTAAAATAATCAAACTTTAACCTTTGATATCTTTTAAACGGTGAGGTTTACAAAAAAATTGTAGGAGACCTTTTTTGTAGAGCGTTTGATTTCCTATAAGAATATGAGGAGAGATACTTTTTAACGAACAGTTGTCAAAGAGATATGAATTTTTGTTTCTAATACTGAGGAAAAAATGGAAAATTGTAAAGCGGAGGACCTTCTTATCAAAATTAAGAGCTCATATTTGGTGAGAATTTTCTAGAGGTGTCTAGCAACCGATTTTTCAGAGAAAAAAGTAAAAAAAAAAAATAGTCGGTTTTTTTGACCCACCCTAATATTTATGTTATTTTTTTTACATTTAATTACAGTTAATGAATGATAGATCAATTCAAATAACTTAGTCACATGTCCAGTCTCCATTTTCTTCAATGATCGCCTGGCATCGTCGGGGCATTATTTAAACGAGATTTTTTGCATATTCCTTCGGCAAAGACCTAATTTCTCGTGATAGCTGCTTTAATGTGTATACCTTTAGAAATAGAAATAGAAATAAAAATCCAAAACCGTTTTCCGAGAGGCACCCCCAAACATGAATCTTTACACGGTGTTTCACGGTTCGCTGGACCAATCGGTTGGTGGAGGATGTCCACTGGACATCCTCTGGGCCTGGACATTGTCCAGGCCCAGAGGGTGATAACGTAACCCCAAAAGGAAGCTGCGCTCAGGTTAAAATCATATTTAACTAACCGCTCTCAATATGTTGAAATACAAGGTACAATGGGAGACATAATTAACCACAAGTTCAAGTCAGAAACAATCTCTTGTGACATAGGCGTGCCCCAAGGGGGTGTACTATCACCTTTACTTTTTTTAATATTCTGCAGTGACCTATTGGAGGCTCCAAGTACTGTAGTAGTAGTAGTAGTAAATTTTTGGGTACTGTACTGTAAAAAACTCATTTATTTTTCAATTTGTTGACGACACATCGGTTGTCTTAGCAGCAGAAAATACCGAAGCACTGGCAGAGGCTGCAAGCGAGATCTTACGTTTGATGTCAAGTTGGTGCAACGAAAACGGTTTGCTGTTAAATGCTAATAAATCGGCTGTAATAGAGTTTACAAACCCATAAAATCCTCCTGCCGTAGACAGCATTTCGGTTCATCATAACAAAAATAGCATTCCTGTTATCGACTGTGCCAGGTTCTTGGGTGTAAACGTCGACTCAAGAATCTGCTACAGCCGCCACATAGAAATATTATTAAAAAAAATGAATAGCGCCCATTACGGCTTAAACGTACTAAAAAATAAGGTATCAATGAATCTGCAAAAAATGTTCTACTAAGCATATATTCAAAGTCACCTACATTACGGTATACTCTCATGGGGCTCAGCCGATCTGAACCGCCTATTTGTGGCGCAAAAAAGGATTGTGCGCTTGTTGGACGGGTCGAGTTACAGAGAGCACTGCGCTCCCCTATTCAAGAAGCACGGGATCATGACAGTGTATTCACTATATTTATAGTATATTTATTTATATATATATATATATATATATATATATATATATATATATATATATATATATATATATATATACCCATAAGGAAAGTGCGGGTCCCTTTATACAAGTATATCTTACCGCCTACTTTATTTTTAAACAATAAATTTTATAAATTAAATTAAATTAAATTTTATAATTAAAACATTTTGTACGCTTCGTTAAATTTTTTGTCGGAATTTAATTAAACAATTCTATGAAATTGAATTTGATAACATCTTAATTAACGTTAGTACGAAACATCGCGAAAACGTAGAAAATCGATAAAATAATCATTATTTATTGTCAACTTTCTTAATAGTCTCTATAGACGAAAGACAATTCCAAAGTATGTTTTATGTTATTAATAAATTATTTCATAACATGAAACATATTATGTCTACAATAGAAGGGAAATAAATATATTTTTTACTTTTAAATATAAGAGGGAGGAAAACTGTTTGAATTTAATGTCTAATAATAGTTTTAGTTATTTACCAACAAGCTTTTTCAATTATTATTTTAGAGAAAGAAATCATTTTTTACATGTGCACTAAAAGTAAAAACAAAAGAAATCTAAGTCATCAAAAAATAGTTTTATTTCATCTATTAGTAGGCAACTTCATGTTTTTGTTTTGTTTTGTTAATAGCACAGAGTAACATAACATAGAAATAAATAAAAAATTATTTCAATTGTAGGGTACTATTTTTATCGTTAACTAAAACACATTTCGCACTCCAACCTAAACGGAAAAAAGCTAAACTGAATTGAAGATTAATAATCTTGAATCAGCGCTATGCTAGTTTCCCCATTCCGCAACTCTAGTTATACTTCTTTTCAGGAAAATTATTATTATTCTTGTACGTTGACAAAAGTTATATTTTGTTCAAGACTTAATTAGTATTGAAATCAAGAATATAACTATACTTTAAACAGTTCTAGATACAATCTTGTTCAGAGTATTATTTATACTTATACATTTAGATTAGCAAATTATTGCATCAAATATAAAAATTATTGCATCAAGTATAAAAATTACTACATTAAGTATAAAAATTCTTCTATATTGGTGTGACTCCACACAGACATTTTTGCTTGTATCTTGAAAACGAAACCCCCCACATACATCCATTTTCAACAACTTGAGGAGGCCGGAAGTGAGTGAAGCCTCTAGATAACTTGATCCATACCAATCCGATAATGTGTATCGAATTAGCTGACTAGTAAATTATAACGACAGTATTCCAAGAAATTGAAAGATTACACAAGCCTGTACTAAATAACATCTAAGTATTTATACTTGATTAATAAATGAATTTATTCACTTTTTAAAAGTGTGTCTTCTTAAATATAAAACAATTTATTCTTTTTTTAAATAAAAAATTACGTGAAGTAACTATAACTATGTTTAGAAAACAAGTATAAGAGTATATTGGCTTCAAATATTTGTTATACTCATGGAAAGAATATTATACATAGAAAAAGTGTGAAATTTTAAGTATATGATTGTTGGACGGAACTAATATATATGCAGTTTACCAGAAGGAATCCAGTAAATAAGACTCTTTTTGTAATTTATAAGATTTTTGACTTCTTACTTTTACAATTTTATTGACAGTGACAGTGACTAATAATTGACATTGACAAAACAAATAAATAACAATTAATTATAACAATCAATTTACATTTTCTCCACCTCGGAGTTTCTTCTCACATCCAGTATACATAATTTTGAGACCGGTCGCTTGTAAACTCCGTATGAGGTTTTCACGTCGACTACTCTCACTCTGCCATCCCTTGATTCATAAACTTTGATCACCACTCCCTTTATCCACATAGTTCGTGGAGAATTATAGTCCACGAGGATGACAACATCATTTTCCTTCACCTTTCTCTGAGTCTCAAACCATTTGGTCCTATTAATTAATGAAGGCAAATATTCTTTTGTCCATTGTTTCCAAAACATGTCTGATAATTTCTGAGCAGCTCGCCATTTGCTTAATAAATTTAAGTCTTTATCGTCAACTAGTGCACATGGAAATGCTAAGTGCTTAGGTCCAATTAAAAAATGGTTCGGTGTCAGAACTTCCGAATCCGCAGAGTCAGTCAGATATGTGCGTAAGAGGTCTACTATTAAGTATATTTTCCGCTTCCGCAAATAAAGTTCTTAGTATATATTCTTGTGGATATTTTGTTTTTAGAATTTCTTTTAGTATTTTCTTTACTGACTGAATAAGCCGTTCCCAGCTTCCGCCCATATTAGATGCGAGCGGTGGATTAAAAAACCATTTAATGTCCCTTAATGTACAAAACTTTGTTATCTCATCTTGATTCAGTTCTGAAAGTGACTCCTTTAATTCTACACTAGCTCCTTTAAAATTGGTCCCATTATCGCAGTAGATTTCTTCAGGAAAACCTCTTCTACATCCGAACTGACGTAAAACATGTATAAATGCGTTAGTTGATAAGTCATTAGCAATTTCTAGATGCACTGCTCTTGTAACCATACACGTAAAAATTATCCCGTACCTTTTCTCATGACTTCTTTTAAATGTTACTTGTATTGGTCCAAATGCATCAATTCCTGTCTTTATGAAAGCTCTAACAGTTGGTTCAATTCTACAAATCGGCAGTTGTCCCATTTTTGGCACCTGCGGTTTAGATTTCTTGTTTTTGCAAATTTGACAATTAAAAATTACATTTTTAATCGCTTGTCTAGCATTCAAAATCCAAAATTCTTGCCGTAATTTATTTAAAATTATTTCTTTCCCAAAATGAGCGCACTGTTCATGGCAATCTTGAATTATTAGCTGAGTAATTTTGTGTTTTGGATGTAATATTATTGGATGTTTTACGGTCTCACTTATTTTGTTTGTATTTCCTAATCTCCCTTCAAGTCTAAGTATTTCATCTTCATCAAGTATTGGTGTTAGATTAAAAATATTACTAGTAGTAGGCACTGGTTTATTCGCTTTTAAATTTTCAATTTCATTTAGAAAACAGTCATATTGCACGTATTTAATTAATAAAGTTTTGGCTAAATCAATATCAGACGGTGTTAATTCTTTATTGTCAAATTTTTCTTTCTTGCATTTTCTAATAAATTTTAAAATCCATGCAGTACTGCGTAATATCTTTGATATTTTGAAAAACGATAGAGATCTGGAATAATTGGCCTTTTATGTGAAATATTAGTTAAAAGAACAAAACCTCTTATTTCACTAGAGTCTTCACTTATAATAAAGTCCTCGGATTTCGGCCAATTCTCAGGACTTTGACTTAGGAAGCTCGGTCCATTTATCCATCTGCTTTTTTTCTGAAAAATCCATATTTTTGTATCTTTTTGTAGCTTCATCATCTACATTATTCTTTGTGTTGACATATCTCCATTTCGAATTACAAGTTAGATCTTGAATTTCAGTAACTCTTTGTGCAACAAATATTTTAAATCTTTTGGCTTCAGAGCCAACCAGTAAAAAACCGTTTTAGAATCGCTCCAATAAATAACCTCATTGATTTCCACTTTTAATGATCTCTTTAAAAAATCACCCATTCTAGCACCTATAAGTGCTGTTAACAATTCAAGTCTAGGAATTGAAGTGTACTTTAACGGTGCAACTCTTGCTTTAGCAAGAACAAAGCTTCATTACCACACTCCCATCTTAAGTAAGCTACACATGCATATGCATATTCTGAAGCATCGCAAAAAACATGTAACTGTACTTTACTTTTATTTCTGTCTAATTTTGTGTATTGTCTCTTTAATTTAAATTCTTTTTTTTTTTTTAGGTCTTCCAGCCAAGTCTTTCATTTCTCATTCATTTCATGACCTATTTCATCGTCCCAACCTAACTTACTTCGCCAAGTTTCTTGAAGTAATATTTTATCCTGAATTATAAAGTTTGACAGAAATCCCAATGGATCAAAAATTGACATTATTACCTTCAACATTTCTCTGTGGGGCGTCGTAAACCATTGAGAATATCTTTATTAATCTTATGGAATTGAGTTTGAAAACTAAAATAATCTTGACTAGGATTCCACCATAATCCTAAAACTCTCTTACTGTCGGTATCTGAATTTAAATTCATTCCCTTCTCCCCCAAAGCTGTTAAGTCCTTGTCTATTCCCATCATTACTTTTTTTGAGTTACTTATCCAATTGCAAATTTTAAATCCTGCTTTAGAATGAATTAAAATTACCTCTTTAATCAACTGAAGTGCCTCTGATTCTGAGTCAGCACCTCCTAAATAATCATCCATATAGTGATCTTCGATGATACCTGTAGCTCCTTCAGGATATGAACTTAGGAAGTCTTTGGCATTTTTGTTTTTTACTTCCTGTGCTAAGCATGGCCCACAAGTCGATCCAAAAAAGACTACTTGGATTTCATAAACATCAGGTTCTCTGCTTCTGTCCATTCCTCTAAAAAGAAATCGTTGAGCACATCGATCTTCTTCTGGCACAAGAATTTGCAGAAACATTTCTTTTATATCAGCCACAAATGCTATTGTTTTTATTCTAAAGTTGAGTATGATTTTTGGCAACGAATTAAAAAGATCTGGACCAGTCAGTAGGTAATCATTTAAGCTTGAACCATTGCTTTTTGAAGCCGCGTCAAAAACTATTCTTAATTTTTTTTTATTGGGGTTTATTACCCCAAAATGGGGTAAATACCATATTTTTTCTTCTTTTTCGTTGAACTGTTCCTCTTTTGTCAGGCGTTTTATATAGCTTTTATTCTCCAAGTCCACTATTTTGTCACAATAGTTTTTTGCATATTCTAAATTCTTATCCATTTTCTTTTCTGTAAAAATTAAACGTTTCATAGCCATAGTTTTACTCTCTGGGAATATGTGATTTTCTTTTTTCCACAGAAGACCAGTCTCAAATTTTTCCCCTACTTTTTTTATTGTAGTATCCATTATAAGTTGTGCTTTTTTGTCTTCACTTGAATAGCAAACTTGATTTGATGCATTAATACCAGTAGAATCGACTGCCCATTGTTGTTTTACTATATTGTGAAGAATATCTAGGTCGTCTTTTTCTAATCCAACACTAAAGTGACAAATAAACTATTTTTTTGACAAAAAAAATGGAAGAATTACCATGAACAATCCATCCTAAAAGTGTTTTACTCATCGCTGGACCAGTCCATGGCCCAGTAATTAATTTTCTGCTGGAACTTAATGGCCAATTGTCCTGACCGATCAATAATAAAGGCTGAGCATTATTCATTGAATAGACTTTAGAACTTTCTATGTGTGGATACAATGAAATTAATTTAGTTATGTCTATAGTTTGTGATGGTAAAGATAATCCTTTTACAGAGAATATTAGCTAAATCTTCATCTATTAGACTTACTGTGGATCCTTCGTCTAATAGAGCATAAGTATGTACTAACTTCGAGCCTTGAACTATGACTGGAACTATCTTTAGTAATACTTGATTGTCAGATAATATGTGACAATTAGATTTCACAGGGTTGACGGACTTGTCATTAGTTCTTGTTTCAAGAGCTGTTACTGTTTGGTGCAATAATGGATTATGTACTCGTTTACATCCATCTACGCCACATTCCTTTTTTCTTTTACAAATTTTTATATTATGTTTTTGACCAAAACAAGAAAAACAGAATTTTTCCCGAATAACAAATTCCCATCTTTTTTCTACGCTATTATCTAAAAATTTTGGACATTGTCTCTCGAAAATACGGGCAAAATTTATCCTTATCTTCAGATTTGATAGCAAAAACATTTTCTCTATTTTTAAATTTAAATTTATTTTCTTCGACTTTATTTCCTTGAATTAAGCAAGCTGCATTGGATTTTCGATCTAACCACTTTTGAAACTCTTCAAGCTTGCAGTCTACTGCACTTAAAGAAGATATATATTCCTCCCATAGCATTTTGTAGTTAGTAGGAAGCTTATTTACTAACTGTATAAATGATCCTTCTGACCAAGAGTTTTAAGTGTAGCTACAAGATTCCTTACTTCGTCCGAAAAATAAATAAGTAAATCCAGTTTATCCTCTTTAATCACACTAAATTGTTTTATTTTACCTAGAAGGCTAAAAACAATAGTTTCTGGCCTTCCAAATCTTTGAAATAGTGCTTTAATGACTTCGCCTACATTTTCGGGTAATATTAATAATGATTCAACAATTCTTCTAGCATAGCCCTTCAGACACCTTTGCAATCTACATAAATTCTCTTCGCTAGAAAAACTACAAACTTTAGTTGAACTATTATATTGCGAAATGAAATTCGGCCATTCTAGTGGGTTACCAGAAAATATAGGTAGTTCTTTAGATTAGGTTTGTCTAGACAACATTTGACTTATATTGGGTACATAATTTTCTTGACTAGGAAATTGATTTTTATTAAATTTTCCAGTAAAATCAGTTCTTGAAGTATATGGATCCTTTCTATCAATATGCCCATGAAGTTGACCAGAATATGAAGGTAACTGACGACCAGAGTTGAGTGATGAGTTACCACCATTAACTTCATAATTTAAGTAGGACCTCTTACTACAATCTACTGACTCACCTGTATCCTGTATATTCGTATCAATGTCCTTTTCATTTCATTTCATCCAACTCACATACCTGTGGTAACCAAGCCTGAACGAGCTCATGCCTATCAACTGTTTCTTGCGACAAAAAACTTGTTCTGCTCACACTCTCGTAGCCGCTTCCAGCCTCATTTTGGTTTCTCAGGTTTTCCTTTTGCCTTTTAAGTTTCTTTTCCATCAACCTAATTTCCATTTCTTTATATTTAAGCTTTACTTCTTCTAATTTTTCTTCCATATTTAATATTCTTAAACTCTCTTCTTTTTCACTTTGCTTAGTAGCTCTTGCACCTTTTGATTTTGACTTGCTTGACTTAGTTTTGGTCTCAGAACTACGTCTAATTAATTCAGTTGGCTCACGGATTGATCTAACTGATCCAGAAATCTCGCTAAAATTTTTAATATTAGCATTTTTTGGATTGTGTATATCCACCACCAATTGATTATCTTCCTGCAGAACTTCAGGATGGACGTTGGTCTCACTTTTGCTTTTATTTGCAATTCTCGAACTTCTTCTCAATTTTGCAGACATTTTTTACCATAGGACGATTCTTTTACCTCGAAGGACCAACAATGTTGGACGGAACTAATATATATGCAGTTTACCAGAAGGAATCCAGTAAATAAGACTCTTGTAATTTATAAGATTTTTAACTTCTTACTTTTACAATTTTATTGACAGTGACAGTGACTAATAATTGACATTGACCAAACAAATAAATAACAATTAATTATAACAATCAATTTACAACAATGATTATTCTTGAATATAGATTTGATTTTTTTTCCGTGTAGTATCTAAGACATAGAATAATGACAATTTATTCTTTGAAAAATGGGTGAGATAGATTAAAATAAATTATAAACTGAGCGCATTGCAGCGGATTTTTTAAAATAGATCTGTAAATAAATTGAAAGTTTCCTAACTAAGATCAAAATATTTTTTTACGTATTTTACCTATATTTGTTCTGACCTAACACGACAAGTTTTACATGCACGTCATTAACAAATACAAATGTAATATTCATACTGTCCAATTTTGTGACATAATCAAGTGGTTAGTCACGTGCTCACGCACAAGACTGCCAACGTGATATCGAAAGAACCTGAAGACTTTAAATTCCAGTAGAGTGGAAACTAAAAGGAAGCAATACAGTTCAATGCAATGGAGCTAAATAATAATTTGGAAAAGGTAAAATGTTTAATTGGGATTAAGTTGAATAATTTTGGGGGACTTATTTGATTTTAGGGGAACTAAATGAGATTTTGATGTGATTTGGCCAGTTTGGGGTTGATTTTGGTAGGGTATTCTATGAATTTTATTAAAGAGTGATGTTTAAAAAAACTTTCAGGATAGATTTTTTAGCCTTGCATAAAAATATTACTTATTAATTGATATCATAATAGTTTAATATTGTTTAAAAAAAATAGTTGCTGAAAACATTGTATAAAATTATAATATAATTATCATTGATAAAAAATTAAAAAAAAAAACGATTTGAACCAGTAAACGCTATACATTTAACAGGATTTGATTCAAGCAAATAATAGTTACATATTTAATAGTCTTAATCTAAAACCAAATTGGATAAATTTTTGTCACAATTACAAGACTTTCGTAAAGGTTGGTTTATAATATAGCCCATAATTATACACAAATTAAAATACATTATCAGGTAAATTTTAGCAGTTTTTAGTTGTTTTTTTTTGTTTCAATGATGCTTTTGTGAAGTGGCTATGCGTGTCCCAAAGTGAAGTTTGTGAAACGCAAATATAAAAAAATCTTAATAATTATTCAAAACAGTGATTCCAAATAATTTTGAATGCTGTTTAGCTGTTGTACATGATTTTCTGAACCTATTATCCGCAAAATTTAAACCTATTAAATTATTTATTTCTTTAACATGCATCAATATAAAACATTCAAATGTAAGATTTAAGCTTTTATTTAATAAACAATCCGTGAAGATATGTAATGCTACGCATTCCATTATATATTATTCACAGTAAATGGTATATTGCATTTTCCCAAATACTTGAAAATATAAAAAAAATATAATAAAAAAAAACTTTAAAACACTTTTTAACTATTTTTTTATTTCCTTTCTGCGAAAAAAATATAAATTTTTTCAAAAAAAATTAAAAAAATAACATTTTTTTAATTAGATCTTTTGTTGAAAAACTAAAAGAAATTGAAAAAATAAAAAAAAAATGTTCACAAAAAAATTAAAAAAAATCTTTTGGGTAAAAAAAATGGATTTTTTTAATTTTAGGGTGGGGGGATTGGGGGCAATTTTTATATAAAATTGTTTTATTAACCGATTTAAGCATGTGTACCAAATTTTAGCTTTCTATGTATATTCTAAGTGGGTGAAACAGAGAGGGGGTTAACTTAGCCTTATACGCGTAAGGGGGATGCAAAATTTATTTTAAAATTTTATTATCACTGGATGAGTATGTAACCTAATTTTAGTTTTAAATTATCTTGTGTGGGTAAAAAATGGATTTTTTAAATTTTAGAGGTGGGGGTCGAGGGTTAAGTTTTATACAAAATTATATTGTCAGCCGAGTTAAGCATGTGTACCAAATTTTAGTTTTCTAAGTATATTCTAAGTGGGTGAAACAGAGAGGGGGTTCTTGTGATATCGAAAATTCGATCACTAATGTGAAGTGGTTTATAATTCGGTTATAGCCGAGCGGTTAATTATAACTTTTATTATAGCTTACTCAGTTAGGTTGGCCATCCAATTTTCTATCGTATTTAAAGTATACTCGAGCGGAGAATATACTTAACCACGTATCACTTTATTCGGGATCTTAAAAGGTTCTAGTAAGATGGTGCTTTGGAAACAGATTTAAACAATTTCTTCTTAACTTAAGAATAACACGACTCAACAAAAAAATTTTTGTTCTTTGTCCTAAAGTATATATTATGATTTTTCGGTTCATTATGCACGAAAACCAAAAGAAAATACCTTCTTTTGGTTTAAAGTTTGCTTTTGTGATAGTTGTGGTAATAATACTCATTTTCGATTTTTTTTATAAATTTCAATTACATAGTTCAAATACGTTCAAAAATACCGCAAGATCTGAGTGGGGTTTTTACGTTCACGCAGTGCCTCCAGATGGCACTCAAGTGATAAACAACGATCAGGTATTTTGTACATGTCGAGAAAACGTTAAAATGGCATCGCGAAAGTGTAAATATGATGCTGATGCATTTTGCTACGTATGTGATCAATTTATTAAAGTTCGAGACATGAAATATGAACTAAAAACATCTCACGTTCTCTGTGAAGCCTGCGAAGCATATTTTGACTGTCCTGTTCGGAATTAAGACAAGCCATGGGCTCCAAATGTTGCTCGTAGTTATTGTAAAAGATGTTTGGAAGGTGAGAAATTTTTAATTAAGCAGTGAATCAAATGTAATGGACATATTAACGTTATCAAGTATTGGCGAATGAAAACATGATGGGAGACTATATCTGGGGTTTATTGAGAGAAAGTACTTATGAACATAAAAGAAAGAGTAAGAGTGTACACTTTTGAAGTATTTTCTACTTTTTTGTAAGTTATTTTGATAGTAAAACTTAATAAAAATGATACAAATTAATTTCGATGGTTCTATATTCCAATAAAAAATAATACCACAGATTTTGAAAAATATCGTTCAATCGGTCTTCTAAATACAAAAGCGAACTTTTTTATGCCATATAATTTTTTTTCGTGTAATTACGACCTAAACTATCGAAATTTTATACTTTAGAGTCAAAGTCAAATTTTGTGTTGAC
>CAUEHQ010000679.1:0-17905 GCA_958510825.1 Brachypterus glaber | reverse complement strand
GGCCGAAAGTGGAGTCCGCGTGTATATTTTTTGTACATTACTATACATATAAAAAGCAAAGCAGCATCCGATACATCTAACGGCTAGGTTGGAGTCCTTCAGAGTATATTTCTATACATTTAGAAAAGTTGGCATCCGTATATTTTCTATTTTGAGCATAGTGACATCCTTACAGCGTTGCCAAGTTTTTCACAGGATTAAGTAGGCGTTTAATAAAAGTTTGGTAGCATGATTATAGTTTTAGCGCGTATTCTTGACGATATATGCTGCATAGCATTTTTAAAGTCTCCAATATAAAAATTATTATTTTAACCGAGGTCAATATTTTTTAATAAATAATTATAAAAAAATATATTTTTTTCCGAAAATTTGGAAAAACATATTTTTTGTGTTTGTTTTTTAATCTCAATATTATCAAGTTATCAGTCTCAAGACTGGCTTGACCTTAGCCAATTCTTTCATCTCCCTAAAATATCTACACACTACATCCTTTATTAAGTGGGAACAGTATTCCATTCTAGGCCCGTGTACCAGCTTTTTGAAGCACTTAAAATAAACTTAGAGAGTTAAAATTGGTACACATGCTTAACTAATTAACAATATAATTTTATATAAAATATACCCTTTAAAATTAAAAAAAAAACTTTTTTACCCATATAATTATAATTATAATTTGAAACTAAAATTAGGTTACATACTCATCCAGTGATAATCAAACTTTATAATAAATTTAATACCTCCTGTTATCCCCCCATTACCCCCATACGCATATACGGCTAAGTTAACCCCCTCTCTATTTCACCCACTTAGAATAAACGTAGAGATCTAAAGTTTTCTTAACATGTGCATGTTTAAGCATATGCTTAACTCTGATTAAAATATAATTTTGAATAAACCCTCCTCGCCCCTAAAATTGAAATAAACCTTTTCTTTATCCACGTAAGATAATTTAAAACTAAAATTGGCTTACATACTTAACACGTATTGATAAAGAAATAATTAATATATAACATATCACCGTGATCCCCCCAATCACCCCCATGTTGCTAAATTAACCCCTCTTTGTTTCACCAACTTAGAATAAACTTAGAGAGATGTGGGCTCTTATGTGGTCCGGACACTGGTCCAATTTATTAATAATTATAATAATTTTAATTATTTGGGTACTCGTATTTTAAAAAGTCCAAACCAAGTAACTACCCTTTTTTTAGAAATAATTACACGGTACCGTTTATTTTTATAATTTGTTAAATTATTTTTTATATTTCACAAAATGATTCTTAGTATTCTATATTATATTGTGTATGTATATTTTAGTTTTAAAAGACTGGCTTTACCTAGCGTGAAAACATTGTAAAAAATTATTATTATATGAAATAAAGAAATAAAAAAAATGTGGTTTATTAAGTCAATTTTGGGTCGCAGATTTCGAATGTGTAATTAGATTCTTCGGGTCACGTCAGGATTTTTTACTATATGCACTTAACATTTTCAATTCAATAGTTACAAGTTTTATTTTTTGTATGTTTCCTGAAATTATATTTATCATTTTTTGGGTAATTGAGTACGAAAAATATCGAAATGTAAAAAAACTGGTTTTAAAGACATGCTATAGTTATTAAACATATTTGCACAATAAATTGGAAACCGTTTAAGCTTAAACTTGGTATGGAAACGAGGCAGAACAGTAAATTAGCTAGTTTAAACTATGTTTGTCTTAAATGGGGTGAAGAAGGGGGAAATGAGTATTTTCATATATAATATACTGAATCTGGAGGTGTATTTGCAGGACTATTTTTTGAAACAATTTTTTAACAATTTAAATCTTTAAAAGTAGTTTAAATAATTAATAATAATTAATTTAATGTCAATTTATTTTGACACAATAAATTTATGTTTGATATTTCTAATTTTTGGAATAAAAAAGATCTAAATTCATAAAATTTTATTAATACTGAATAAAAATAAGCTAATTACCTACCTTAAAATTGAATGGTCTTTCGATTTTCTGGGATATATTCGAGATGAAAATATCCCTTATTTAAGTTATGCGAAGTAGTAGGCAGACCCTTTTAACCAAAAACTTATTTAACTTATGCGAAGTAGTAGGCAGAGCCTTTTATTTATTTATAATTCATTAGATGTATATGTATAATCAAAATAACGTTGGTATCAATCAATTTTCTTTTTTAGCTCTTTTTATTTGCCTACTGTACCGGGTTACGTTTGTCCAAATCTACAAATACTCTGCTAGCATACGCGTTCTTGCCTTTTGTTTTTATATCTAATAAATTCACTTAAAAAACTTGGTTAATGTCACAAACCCTGGCGCCAATGCCAGATTTTTAGGGAAATTTTCCCTGGGAAAAACACCATATACAATTTAGTATAAATTAAAATTTTTAAGTGAATATAGAAAAAAAACCTGACGTGACCCGAAAAATCTGATTACATATTTGAAATCTAAGACACAAAATTGACTTGATAAAATTGGTCCGATGCCAGATTTTTTTTCTGCTGTACCGTGTGATAGTCTAAAATGATCCTTTATAGTTTTATACAGTGCGTAAATTAAGTTTGGAATCACCCTATTAACTTTTCAGTTACAAGTTAAAAAACCGCTCGATTTTTGTTTTTTTATTTTAAAAATTTTTGTATAAAAAAATTTACCAAAATTTTTAACCCTTTCAAACATCCCAATGTATTTTTTTTTTTCAAATAGCAACCTGCCTCTTGTAACACATCTCTCGAAAGGTAATTTAATAAGCTTTATTTTAATGATGTATGATTAAGCCTAATTTGGTAAAGGGCTTATGAAAAAATGAAAGACCTTCTAACCAAGACTTTCCTACATTCTCGTTTTAAAATCTTCTATTTTTTTATAGGCCCCGTACCCTTTTTTTAAGCTTAAGTAAGTAAAAAGAAGGTAAATTTTGTGTATCTCGTATACGATAGAAACGAACAAAAAAAAATAGCAACGTAAAATTATATAAATCACCAAAGTTTTGTTTTCATCGAATGAAAATTTATCTTAATTTTAGTGGTGAAGATAAATAAAACTCACCTGGTACAGAGCGGTCCAAAAGTCACTCCCCTCTTGACTCTTAAACGAGTGTAAATACTAACTTAAAACTTGGAACACGTTAATAAGATAACTTAAACTATCTTTTTTATGGTATCTGATTTTTGTAACTATTAAAATATTGGTAGGAGGGCATGGAGGTGACTTTTGTAATTGTTTGACATCATACATCAAATTTTATATTTGGCCCGAGGGGTAAACCGCTAATATGTACACCCAAATTCCTTCTAGGTGGCAATCCCTTAAGATTTCCTTTAAGATTATCTCGATTTCCTTCAAGATTACCTCGAAAAATCTTGAAAATTACCTAGAAAAGGTCCCACGTTTGTTAAAAATGAGAATTTATCGGATTTCCTCGAGAGATTACCTCCAAGATTTCCTATTTGTACACCTAAATTCCTTAGCGATTTACCCCTCGATTTAGACATATATTTTATTTAAATTTTTTTCATATATATTTTTACTCTCCTGACCAAACTTTAAAAGCTAAAAATATCAAATATACGCCCTAAGATAGTTTAAGTTGTTTTATTGACGAGTTTTAAATTTGAAGTCTATATCTCAACTAGTTCAAAAGTTAAGAGGGGGGAAGATGACTTGGAAC
The DNA here is from genome assembly GCA_958510825.1 of Brachypterus glaber. Taxonomy (NCBI): domain Eukaryota; kingdom Metazoa; phylum Arthropoda; class Insecta; order Coleoptera; family Kateretidae; genus Brachypterus; species Brachypterus glaber. Next base: position 14,219 of record CAUEHQ010000679.1, on the reverse strand, counting down.
TCACTGTACTTCATTTGTAGGTTATTTCGAAGAGTTCTACACATATATTTTTTGTATGTTTTATACATTTAAAAGCAAGACGGCTTCCGATATATGTAGCGTAAATGTTGGCATCCTGCTATGGACGCAAAGCAGAATATCGGATGCTGCCTTGCTTTTTTAATGTATATAATATACAAAAAATATACAGGTGGATTCCAAGTTGTAATTAACCACAGCAGCGCACATTTCACGCTATTTCCTTCAACATGTAATAGCCATTATTATGAGTAAAAAAATCATACTTTTTCAACTGAAGTACAGTGAGTTCCAAAAGTCAACTTTCCCCCTCTTAACTTTTGAACTAGTTGAGATATCGAATTCAAATTTAAAAAAACGACTTTTTGTCGTTAAATTATCTTTTGACGTATATTTGATATTTTTAGATTTTTAAATGTGGTCAAGAAAGCAAAAATATATCCAAAAAAAATAAAAATAAAATATATGGCCAAATCGAGGGGTAGCCCACCCCTGAGGAGTTCAGGTGTAATAGAAAATCTTTTTTTATATGAATTTTTTCCCTAAAAATATGGCATTGGAGCGAGCGTTTGTGGGATTAACCAAGTTTTTTAAGTGAATTTATAAGATATAAAAACAAAAGGCAAGAACGCATATGCTAGCAGAGTATTGCTGGGCTCATGACACAAAAGTAACCCGGTACAGTAGACAAATAAAAAGAGCTAAAGAAGAAAATTGATTGATACTAACGTTCTTAACTTTGTTTTTATTATAACTATACATCTAATGAATTAAAAATAAAAGGGTCTGGCTACTACATAAGTCAAATATATTGTTAGTTAACAATTAACTAGATATCTTAGAAAATACCCATTTCCCCCCTTTTCACTAGGTAATCTCCTCACTTGTCACGTTTTTATACCAAGTTTAAGCTTAAACCTTTTTCAGTTTAGTCTGCAAATATGTCAAATAACTATGACATGTCTTTAAAATCTGTTTTTTTACATTTTGGGATTTTTCGTACCAAATTACCGGAAAAATTATAATAACGCCAGGAAACATACAAAAAATAAAACTTGTAAACTATTGAATTGAAAACTTTAAGTGCATATACAGGGTGTCTCAGAACTGGCGCACTTCCTTTTACCAAGCTACGTAAGGGAGCTACGCCCCTTCATAAGGGGTTCTAAAAATTCGATTTTTATTTAATAACCCAGGAACGCTTTGTATTAAAGCAACAAGACTTTGCATTTGATCTTTCCTTATTAAGGCCTATTAGTCAATGGTGTTTGCATGTAGTTACTTCAACCAGGGACGTCCTCAAGGGTTTGCCATTTCGGGTTCAAGGAATGATTTGAATAGTATTTTGAAGGTATTGGTAATAGGATATTTTTGGTCAAAGTCGCTCAATCAAAATAGTTTTTTTTAGGGTTAGAAATTTATCGTTGTCGAAAACTCAAATAAAAGAAAACATTGAGACCTATTTGTTTTGGGCTAAAGCGATATCGAGTTACACGAGAGGGTTGTAATTTTAAAGGCTTGAGAAAATATTAGTAGAACAATGTTTGGGTTGTATACTGTTCAAACATTTTTTTTTGCGATGGAGAATTATTTTAAAATGTAAAGATTTATTTTGCAGACTTTAAGTGGTATTTTTTCAGAAAGTTTTAGACAAAGATTAAAAGAGAAACTTGATAGGGGTTAAGAAGTACTTTTTATAATTTTTAGTATGATTACAGGGTTGATTTAAAAAGAGTTATAGATTAAAGTTTTTGCTGTACTATGTTTTTTCTACGGTTTTAACAAAATGAAGTTATAAGTGGCAAATTTTTTAGATAATAACTTACCAATAAACTTAATTTGCATTTTCCAGGAAAATAACTTGAAAGAGAGTAGTAGATAGCACAAAAACATAATCACAGAAAAAATTAAGCACAGTATTCACTATATTTTTTAACAAAAAACAGGTATTTTAGTTTGATGTTGGACCGTATGACAGGATTTTTTTTTAGAGAAATACAATAACTAGTTATTGTGTAGTTAAACATTATTGAAACTAAAAAAAAAAATAATAAACTTTATTTTTTATGCAATCATTAAAAGTAATTAAGTTGGAATATGCAGAATTGCATAAATAAATTTTAGTGTTGAATTACTAAGATAAAAAATTTATATAAAATATGAATATACCGGGTATAGGAGAAATAATTTTTGGGAATTTTTATTTTGGAAAGAGCTTTTTAAGTTATTTTCGGGTATTTTTTAGAGTTATAGGCCAAGTAAGAAGGAACGCTGATTTTAGAGCTTTAGAGAAAGTTTAGTAAAGTTGATGTTAATAGACAAATTTGAGTGTGTTTGAGAAAGCAGTTGTTAAGCGGTTGTTACAGGCCATGTAATGTATTTTTTTTTAAGTTATCCGAAAGGAAGCTAATTAGTTTTGATTGATTAAAGTGATATAGGCACTAAGTAATAAAAATTTTATAGACCAGCGGAGGCACGTCAGAAGACAAGGCAGAAATAGAGAGAAGGAATTAAAAAAAAAAACTACCGCCAAACAGGGAATAATGGAACAAGTTGAGAAAGCTGCGAAAAATCTTTAACACTCCACCAGAGAAGGGAACAGTCAATCAGATCAGGGTTGGTACGTCTCGCTGATTTGTGTTGAAGCTGTATGGTTGATCACACAAGGGATGTACACATAGGAATGCTGTTAGGACCACTGGCCTCGGATCCAACAGATAGAAACATTCCATGCCAAGGTGAAAAAAGACCCAAGAAAATTAAGTTATGAAGTTACAAAGTTATGAAGTTGTGGAAGTACGGAGTTGAGAAATTGAAAATTTAGAAGTCCCTTTGGGTCAGACGTCCAAAATCCGAGGTTAAAGAGGTTAAAAAGAAAAAAGTTGAATAATGAAGTAGAAGAAATGGAAGAAAAGGTATTATGGTGTAAAAAGTTGTATGTTGAGGCAAATGGTAAGCCCTCAGAGAGTTTCCTAAAGGAGAGGATATTCATCCAGTCCATGTTAGTTCAGTTGGGTAGCCACGCAAGCGTATCTAAGAGTTGTCCAAGTAGGCTTTCAATATGGAAAAATGCAGTCGTAATGTAAAATGAGTATGGAGATGCATGTGCCTCTCCAGAGTCTCAACAGAAAAAAATGTAATATATATATATAGACAGTATTTTATTATGTATTGTAAATATTTTGTTTTTTAATAATTAATAAAGATTACCATTTCGATGGGGAGCGAAATTCTTATGTGCCGGGGATGTCAAGAGTTGGCTAGGTACAGGCTTTACTTAAATTTAATAAAACAATTTTATTTATTATTTATAAATTAGTACCTGGTATTACATACAGATGTTTTGCACATCAAGCATTCTAGTTTTATTGTAAACATTGAAATTAAATAAACTAGGTTTGTTTGTAAAACATCTTGGTATAAATACAATACTTAGACCAAATGAAAAGGAATCAGAAAATTAGATTATTCGTGACATGAAGAACCTGAATTCGTATTACAGGGTGTTCCATTTAAAAACATATTTATGCCACTTTCGGCGAAACCGGAAATGTGACAAAAAACTTGAATCCTCCATTTTATAGCCAATCTAAAATTATATAAATCAACAAAGTATCGTTTTTATCGAATAAAGATAAATTTTAATTTTAGAAGTGGATGCTTGTTTTTTATAGGCTTCAGAATTCAAAAAATGAGATTTTTTCGCATTTTTTTGCTATATTTTCTTGAAAATTTTATATAAATACTAAAGATATAGCTCTGTTTTTTATAAGCAACACTAACACACATGTAAGGTTTGTAAAAAGTTTTAGATTGAACCAGTTACGGAGATTTTACTGGGAGTTATTGAAAGCAGAACAACAATATTTTTTTATCTAATCTTTACTTAATGTTATTTTTATGCTTTTATTTTTATAATAAGAATAATAATAATAAAAATAATAATAATAATAAAATCGCTAAAAAATCCACAGCAATTTAGCGAAAAAATATAAACTTCTAGAGAATCCTGCCCCTTACTACAAATATAAACCTTCAGCAGTACTTGAGTCTTCCGATACCATTATGTATTGGGACAGGCCTATAATTACGGACCGAAAAGTTGACACGGTTCACCTGGGCTATTTTAAATGAAAATTTCGTGGACCCCTACATTTTTTGGACTAAAACATAAGAAATCAATTCCCATTTGAAAGAAAATCTTAAAAGATACACTTTTTTAGACAGATAAAAAAACCTTTTTTTTTGAGTAAAGGGGTGTGTCAAAAAAAAGATGTTCAAAGTCGAAAACCCGCTTGCTCAAAAGTTACTCCTTACTAAAAAACAGTGCCCACTCAAACATGAGCCAAATCGATTAACGTTTTTAGTATTTAATTTTTCGTCCTCGAACCGTGAAATTTCACCTTCAAATGAACTTTTCTCGAAAACGGTTAATCCTACAGTATTACAACAAGAGTACCTTTTTTATGTATTTTGACCTGAGGAATCATATTTCAAAAATAAAATTGCAAAAAAGTTACACAGAAAAAAGTTTGGGACAAAAAACTGATAAGGCCCCCCCGTTTCGCACACCCCTGGTTTAAATAAGTACGTGAAAATTACATACAAAGATGGGCCTTATTAGGATTAATTCACGTGCAAAACCTCGTTAACATATCTCAAAGGGTTCCTGAGTTATTATGACGCATTTTTAGACATATGTTTAAAGGAAATTTTTGTCATATTTTATCATGTAGAATCACCTGTTAAAATTTCCTACGCTATTTCAAATACAGCGTGTAAAAGTGTTCTGGCAAACAAATACAAATATGTCATGCCCAGTAAGGATTGGTGGAACATATTTATGAGCAAAAGTGTTTAATAATACATACGAATACGTAAAAGTGTTTTGCCAAAAATATACAAATATATCATGCGCAGTAAAGATTGGTGGAACATATTTATGCGCAAACTTGTTTAATAATACATACGAATACGTAAAAGTGTTTTGCCAAAGATATACAAATATATCATGCGCAGTAAAGATCGGTGGAACATATTTATGCGCAAACGTGTTTAATAATACATACGAATAGGCAAAAGTGTTTTGCCAAAGATATACAAATATATCATGCGCAGAAGGGATTGGTAAAACATATCTATGTGCAAAAGTGTTTAATAATACATACGAATACGCAAAAGTGTTCTAGCAAAAATATACAAATATATCATGCGCAGAAAAGATTGGTAGGACATGTTTATGCGCAAACGTGTTTAATAATACATACGAATATGCAAAAGTGTTCTGGCAAAGATATACAAATATATCATGCGCAGAAGAGATTGGTAAAACATAGCTATGCGCAAAAGTGTTTAATTATATATACGAATACGCAAAAGTGTGCAGTAAAGATTGGTGAAACATATTTATGCGCAAACGTGTTTAATAATACATACGAATACGCAAAAGTGTTCTGGCAAAGATATACAAATATATCATGCGCAGTGGAGATTGGTGGAACAGGTTTATGCGCAAAAGTGTTTAATAATACATACGAATGCACAGAAGTGTTTTGGAGTTGCTAGAGGTGAGGAAAGGCAAAGGAAGTGTGACAAAAAGTGTGTAGTCCATTTCCACTATTCTGTTCGTCTAAAATATAAAAGTTTTCAAACGCTTTTGCGTTTCAGATATTATCTTATTGGTTTGGACCGTTTTAAAGATAAATGCATTTAAAAGTAAATTTTTACCCATCAAGAACCAAAAATAAAAAAAAAAATAAGCCAATAACAAATATTTTAGTAATGGGTGGTCATTTAACATTAAAAACAGAGAAAAAAAATTATGCACCTTGGTCAAAAAATCATTCCTAAAAAAGTTGTCCTTTTAAATATGCCCTATTTTTAAAAAAAATTGGCGAAATCTTCAAATAATTGTTTTTTTTTATGTTCTAGCTTAAGGGGACAGGGATATAATTTTTTAGTTTCTCACAATTAGTATTGTTTCTAAATTTTACTAAAGAAACCCTCCAAAATTTCCTAAATTTTATATACAATCAGTTTTTATCCGAAAAACAATTACCGATTTTTGTCAAAGTTTGAGTGCTTTGAGCTACCTCTAAACATTAATCGATTTGGCCTATTTTTGAGTGGACACTGTTTTTTGCTAAGGAGCAACCTTTGAGCCAGACAGCGTTTTCGATTTCTAAAATCGGGATTTTTTGACACCAGCCTATTACTCAAAAAAAAAACGTTTTTTTTATCTGTCTAAAAAAGTGTATCTTTTACGATTTTCTTTCAAATGAGAATTGATTATTTATGTCATCGGGTATGTTTTAGTCCAAAAAATGTAGGGGTCCACGAAATTTTTATTTAAAATCGCCCAGGTGAACCGTGTTGACCATAATAAACCCGACATATTAGTTATAGAAAAACAAAACAACAAGGCGTTCATCATAGACATTGGTTGCCCACTATCTCAAAATGTTATAAAAACAGAAGGAGAAAAAATCACCAAATATATGAATATTGCTATAGAGCTCCAGCACATATGGCAAGTAAAAGAAACAAAAATAGTACCTATAATTGTATCTGCTACTGGAGTAATATCAAAAAACCTTCAACACCACTTAAAAACACTGGAAATGAATGAACATCTAGCAAAACAGTACAAAAAATTGCTATACTACAATCGTGTCATATTGTAAGGAAATTTTTAAACAACACTATTAATTAAATAACAATAAGGGTGGGTTAGGGTGAATTCCCTTCCCGCTCCCACAAAGCCTAATTCCAATACCACCGCGAGGAATAGGTGAATGTTTCCCGGTATAGTAATAATAATAATAATATGTAAAAAAAATCGCTTTTTTTGAACTTAGAAGCCTATAAAAGACAAACGAATAAAGATCTTTAAATCCGCTTTTTTTTTGCTTAGAGCTCCATTAAGAATTAATCCAAGACAAAAAATACTAATTGGCCTTAAATTTTTTTACTACAACTATTGGCAAAAAACACACTGTGCTATATCTCAAAAAAACGAGCTGATAGAAAAAAACGGAAAAAGGTTTCGAAATCAGTGCATCAAATATAGCCAGACGCAACTAAAATATCAGATTGGGTTTTTTTGCATATATGTGTACTATAATAAAACAAGATTTGTGTATATCGGTATGTAATAGAGATAAAATCTGCCAAGCTCTTTCGGCTATTACGCCATCATCAAAGGGCAAAGCTCTGAAATGTCAATGTTATTTTTTCAGAGCTTAGCCTTTTGATGATGGCGTAATAGCCGAAAGCGCTTGGCAGATTTTATCTCTATTATATACCAATATACACTAATCTTGCAACTAAAATATCCCTGGCAAATAAAACAAAATGTATAGAGCAGTAATTATAATTCTATAACATATTTGTTTGGCTATTATTCGTATAAAAATCTACACTATTTGATAAAAAAATACATGTTATTGCAAAAATATTACACGATTTGATAAAAAAACACTTGTTATTGCAAAAATATGAAAATATCGAAAACTATCTTTTTTACGTTATATTTTTTTTCTTGTTTTATTAGAACAGAAAATAATTAAGAATAAAGTATTTTTTTTTTGCCAACGTTTCGGTCTTTATTGTAAGGCCATCTTCAGGGCTTGTTAAATAAATATTGTAAAGTTATATAAAAAATATTGAGTAAAAAATATAAATTGATGACATTGAAGGAAAAAATAATTTGAAATTGAAAGATGTCAAAGAAAAAAAAAGGTAACAGGTAAAAAATAGTCTTAACATTTAGCATCCACACTGGCATAGACGTATTGTCACTGCCAATGTCAATGATAATTACAAATGACATTAAGATATAGTTAAAGTTAGTAATGTAGTGTATGGTATAGTGTATCATAGTGACTCACTATTAGTGGATGTATGTATTGGATTTTAATTGATGTAAGGTTGGGTGCGTTTGGAAGTGTATGGTTGTGTGAAGTGTTAGATAATGTTATTATATACATGATTGAGATTTTGAGTGTCAGTTCTAAAGTTAATTGTATTTTTTGAAGTTTTTATGTGTATCATTTCTAAGAGGTTGCGTTTTTGGGGGTTGATTTCACTATCTAGAATTTTAATATTTTCAAAGTCGAAAAAGTGTCCGTTATTAAAGTGGTGTCGTGAAAGTGCAGTTTTATCAATGTATGTTATATTTTTGCAGCTCGACTTATGTTGGGATACACGTGTTTTTAATAATTGAGATGTTTGTCCAACATAAATCCCGCTACAATGTTTACAATCTATTTGATAAATGAGGTTAGATTTTAATTCTTTTGGTGTTTTGTCTTTTAATTTAGTGTGTAATAAATTAAGTTTAGAATTGTTATAGGTAACAATTCTATTACCATCTTTTTTTAAAATATTAATGATTTTTGGGGTTAAGTTTGGAATAAAAGGTATAATACTTTAAATATTTGATTGGTTGATTTTGAATAATGTTATTTCTGTTTATATTATTGTTGTCGTTATTATTATTTAGAATAGAATTTATTAAATTTAGGGGATAGTTGTTTTTTAAAAGGATAAATTTAATTTTTTGTAAATTGTCTTTATGAAATGTGGGATGGCTTAGTTTTATTGCTCGATTTTTTAAAATTTTAATAGTATTTATTTTATGGGACATGCTTTGAGTCGAATGAAAATTAATATATCTATTAGATGCAAATGATTTTTGGTACCAATTTGTTAAAATGCTACCATCTTTTTGTTTAATGATTGTTAGGTCAAGAAAGTTAATTTTGTTGTTTATTTCTTTTCCTAGTGTAAATTTTAGATTGTTGTGAAAGTTATTAAATAAATTTAGTGTAGTACTTTCTTAGTCTTTAACATACATTTATAGAACAAGAACAACAAGAAATTATCTTTTTCACGAAAATAATCTCTCGAAAAACGGAATTCAGTCATATTAAAGGTGCAAGTCCTTTGCGAAACAATTTAACACTACGATATTTTAAGAAAACTTTGATATAGGGGTTTTTAATTTGGACCAAAGATTTTTTAACAAGTAGCAAATCTTTTTCCTCCACGCTCAAGTTGGGAAAAACACTGTCGAGCTGGGAAATTGTTGGGAAAACTAAGAAGTTAGTAGAATAGTCAGGAAAATTGATTTGCAGATTTCAGAAATTGGTAGAGGCAAAGACCTTTTTTTATATTTTGGTCAGTAAATTTATTAGTTGGAAAAATTGGAACGGTACAGTTCGGAAGTTCGTAGAAACCATGTTTTAGTCATCAAAATTTTCCGTCAGGGAAAAAATTTTTTCTACAGGGAAATTTTCTGCTGTTGAAAGCACGATTTTTAACAACATCTCACATAAAAATAAAAGAATCTAAAGTTAAGTCGATTTAACGTTAATTATTACCAGGCAGTTATGGTTACATTCCTCTTTGAAAATTTAAACATTGTCCAGTGTTTAGGACCTATGTAAGTTTATCCATTAAAATTAAAGCATTAGTTTCCTAACGTGTAATATCTGTTTTAGATGTTGTCTCAAAGAACTTACTATTCAAGTAAAACTTGAAAATTAATTTACGTTTGAATGAAACCTTTCGAGCAAAAGTACTGAAAGTAATTATCAAGCTCGAGCTAGGTTAAATTCTTAATTTCTTTACATATTTTTTGACCCGGCGTCTGACATGTGGGGTGTCACAAACCCGAGTCCAAATATTACTTCGTAACTATTTTATTTTCGCGCCAAGCGAAGACAGAGCCTCAGTACCTACCTTTATATATTTTTTTACTTTGCACAATGAAGCATGAAAGGCAATATAAATATTGAAACGTTAGATCTATAGAGGAAAAGTCGTTTTGAAGTCGCCTGGGGTTTCTGACACCCCACGTGTTATAATACGTAACATTTATTTTCCTACTACCTAGTTAGTAGTTAGTTCCCATTTTTCACCCGTTGCCTATGACAACGGTTGAAAAGTGAAAATTAGCTGATTTTACATATCTGCTGTCAGAAAATGAGTAAACGTAACACACATAACCTTAAGGGAACATTCAAGTATTAAATAACGCAAATTTTGATCATTTTGGACCCCAACATGGGCGTAACACTCCATAATGACAGCCCCCCCCCCTAGGAGCGTTACGTAATACTTGAACGTTCCCTATATTGACAAATCAATATTTTCAGACAATTTTTGAGTCTCTTGAATGTTTAGGTCGTAGAAAAAATAGTATATAGACCTCGACGTAAACTATTTTGGTGCACTTCGAGAGATTTTTTACTCAGCTGCGCCTCATAAATATAAGCACTCTCGTGCACTCAAAACTAGGTTAGCGTACTCGGTGCGTAATATACTATTATCTTGCTATTTCTCCTGTATTCTGCAGTCGTATTACGATTACTTAAAACAATTTATTCTGAACACTACCTATAATATTTAATAGTTTATAATTAATGTTATTCATTTAGTTCTTTATTTGGCAATTTTAAAAATTTTTAGTTAATAGAAAACAAAAAACTTTTCTATTTCTTAAAAAATTTGATTTATTTTTTTTAACCGATTAAAAATAAACATATATGTATTTAAGATTTTTAGGTTAATATATTGTATAACTCATATATTTTAATAGATTTTTTATAAAATTTATTAATTAAAGCAAAAACGGTCCATTTATTGTCGGGGTTTATTGCACCCCACCCGTTGTAACTTCTAAAACTAAACCACCTGTCAGATGCCGGGTTAAGGCCAGAATTATAACTCTGAAAATTTAATTTTCTTACGATAATTTTTTAACGTTTTTATCAACCAATTATTTAACAATATTTCTGACCACGTGTATAATCATATTACAGTTATGTCGGAAATTTCTTACTGTAGAAAATTCTAGTGACTATTTCACAAAAAATATATTAATATTATTGCATTTTTAATTTCTTGACCAATCAGATCAAAATAAATCTGATAATTTTTGCACAATGCAATTATCACTTGGTTACTAACAAGAAACTGACATCTTAATAAATGTTATATTTTTGCAAAACGTATTTTTAATTTGTGAAGCTTACCTTTAGTTGGTTTATTTTTATTATAAGCAATATAAATGCTTATTTTATTACCAAAACATCCTAGGTATAAACCCTAATTTATTTCAGATAATATATTATATTTTATGCACTTTCCATCTTAAAAGCTTTAAATCACTGATATTCATAAATTTTAATTTATTTAATTGAATCTTGGTATTAAAAACAGGCCACTAAAAACTAATTTAAACACTTATTTATTAAAAATATATTTGCAGTAAAGAATTACGGAAATAAAAACATCAAATGACTGCGCTGGTACCAGTACAGCGTTGCCAAAGTTTATTAGAAACCGATAGGAACTTATTTTTTTACGGGTGGAAACACCCGTTATTTTATTTCTTTTCAGTTGAAACCTAAACTTTTTAAACAAAAACAGCAATGATCTTGATTTAAATCCTAATATATGTGATAACAACTATTTTATTGGAATAATCTCAAGCATAAAATACCCCGAGCAAAGTTTAGACTTGCAACATTCGCGAACAAGTGTACATCCTGGATTTAAAAAGCGCATCAAATTTTAATTATAGTTGTAAAATAATATTGTTGTTTAGTTCTTAAATTTTTAATTTAAATATAAAAAAAACATTAAACATAGTAATTATATACTTATTTTGTTTATGAAATAGTCTGTCAAAATACCATTCGTGCATGTTGAATTATACATAATTTTTTTACTGTATATAAAAAAACATGTTGCTTAAGGAAATTGCTAAGCAAAATATTTTTTTAATACAGTAAAAAAATTATTCAACATGCACTTATGATATTACTACTGAGAATCGCTGTAGTATTTTGTTTTTCAGTGTTTGTCTTTTACAATAAGATTTCATACCTAAAACTAATTAATAATTATATTATTATTAATTATTATTAACTATAATTAAATATGAATATATTACTATTTATAATAATTGTTATTACTTTATTATTTATCAAAAAATACCACAAATTATTCGTTTTATAAAATGTAATGATAGTTTTTATAGGTTGACTTTTATGAACAAGCCTAGCACAGTACCGCGATAGTCAGTACTGCAGTAAGGGGCTGTCCATATATTACGTAACGCTAATTGGCCAAAATCATACATTTCATACCCCGTTTCTCGCGTTATTAAAGGCTGTAGAGATTTCATGTTTTGGCTACTCCCCTCAAATAGGGGGGTGTTAGGGGGGGTAGCCAAAATATAAACTCCCTACAGGCTTTAATAAGGCGAGAACTGGGGTGTGAAGTGTATGAATGTTAGTCAATTTGCGTTACGTAATATATGGACAGCCCCTAAGTGACAGAACCATAATTTGCAATTTAAAAATGGACAAAAAAGGTTTTAGTTTAGCAATTGAGAATGGAATTAAATTAACCAAATTAAAGAATATACCTGTAAAATATTAAGATAAGTAATAAAACAATTTATATCATTTTGCGATTTTGCCCTTATTAATACTAGTATACATGCAAAAGCTTGTCGCTCTAGCTTAAAGGGTACCAGAGTTATTAATTAAAAACCTTATTTTTATTACAATTTTAAAGGGACTTTTTTTCCGGACCAACCTTTATAGGAACGTTTTTTTTGATATTTTTGGATATAGAATCACCTCTTAAATTTTGGCATGCCAGTTATTGATCACCCTGTATAGCACTATGTACCAAAAGTTGCCTTTACTATAGAACATAACCAGTAATTTTTAAAATTTTTTTGAAAGTCGGTTTGATTGGGGCCTTAAAATTAATCAAAATTTAAGAAATTTTAAAAATTTGTTGAACATTGCATTATAGGGGTTTTTGAGTTTGCTGAAGTCGAATCTGATAATAAAAAAATTCTAAATCCACCCGCGGGGGGTGAGGGGCTAAATATCTGAAATATTTTTTATATTTTCGTTAAAATTTGTATATAAATATAAAATGATCAAAATTTGCGTTACGTAATACTATAATACTATAATGCAATTTTCAAATTGGGATTAATATTGGTTCATTCAACAAAATTTAAAATTTCTTAAATTTTGATTAATTTTAAGGCCCCGCGGGGCCCCGGTGGGAAATAAAAACGATTTCCAAAAAAATTGAAAATTACAATTACAACTTTTGGTACAGTGTTGGAAACAATAAACGTGCCAGGTCTAGCGGCAGGGAAAGCTGTTGGCTGCATTAGTTCATCGTCGGCTTGGCAGAGTCGTTTGAAGCACAGAGTCCTGTGTGGGTCGGTACACGGAAGGAACATTTATTTACGAATATTGTATTATTAAACGAGCAATTAAAGTATGTTTGTTTACCTATATCAAGAAATACGTTCAGTGGTGCATTTTAATGTTTGCAACGACATAAAATAACGTTAAAGTCTAATTTTGCTTTCCCATTTTAAAATTTCGGAAAGCCTTGTATTTGTGCAAAAATTTTCAATTTTTTTGCGTATTGATTTCGCATTTTGAAAATTTTCAAAATTTAGGAAAGGCTTGTATTCATGCAAAAATGTTCAAAATAGTTTTTTTTCGTATTTTTGCGTTTTATGACGTTTTATGTCGATATAAATCAATTTCAAGCAAACAAAAATTGTCGGTCGGTCGGTCGATCGGTTTGTCCGGGAAATCTTGAACGCTTTAAGCTAGAGACTTGAAATTTAACATACGGGTATTTTACCAAAAGTTCTAGCTCGGGATTGTTTTTGGTAAACATTGAAGTGCGACACGGTGGACAGATAGGGAAAAATACATTTATTTTATAAAAATTTAACAATTATATTATTATATAGGGGTTTTTGAGGTTGCTGAAATTGAATCTGATAATAAAATTTTTCTAACTTCACCCCCGAGGCGGTAGGGGGTAAATATTTTTAAATATTTTCGTCAAAATTGGTATATAAGGGTTTTTGGGGTTGGCGAATATGAATCTGATAATAATTGGTTTCCATTTTGAAAATTTTCAAAATTCGGAAAGCCTTGCATTAGTGCAATAATTTTCAAAATTTTACGTATTTTTGCGTTTTATGACGCTTTATGCCGATATAAATCAATTTCAATAAAAAAAAAAGAAAAAATTGTCGCTCTGTAGGTCGGTCGATCGGTCTATGCGGGAAATCTTGTGGGCACGATAAATTAAGAACGCTTTAAGCTAGAGACTTGAAATTTGACATACGGGTATGT
>CAUEHQ010000678.1:0-18882 GCA_958510825.1 Brachypterus glaber | reverse complement strand
AAAATCAGTTTTTTAGCTCACCTGAAAAATCGAATGAAAATTTATAGTTTTGCGACATCCGCTCTTTGAGAACAAAGTCTCTGATATATTGTAATCTTTTCAAAAATGTTCAGAATTCAATAAAAAGTATATTTATATAGAATATTTTTGTCTGGGCGGGTTTTTGGCGATTTTAAACTTCGTATAATTCTCTTGGTCCAGTAGTTTTGTCGATGCGATTTGGCAAAGAAATCGTATTTTTTGTTTTAAAGGGAACGTTTAAGTATTACGTAACGCAAAATTTGGCCATTTTTGACCCCCCCCCATTAAATGCAGCGTAACATTTTAAAGACCCCCACCCTCTCCCGTTTGTTACGTAACATTTTTTTTGCAAAAAGTAAAGAAATTAAAAGGAAATTTTGCTGCACACCTTAAACCGGTTTTTAACCAAACCAGGTAATTTCCGCAACCGGTTAACTGAAAACCGGTTATTGCCTATGGTTTTCCATCTCAATTTTTTTTTTGGTTAGAAGATTTAGTGAACGCCGCAATAAAATTTACAACGAATCCGTATCCAATAAACATTATATAAACCATTATATAAGTTTATAATTTTTTAAGTGTTACGTAACATTTTTACTGACACCCCCCCCCTCTGTAACGTGGCGTAACGTTTGTAGGTTGGAGAAATCCAAACCTAGAAATCATCCGATTAATACCAATTTGGTTTGTGGTGGTTTTTTAGGTCGCTGATCATAAATCCGAAGTCAGATTTGCAAAATTCATGATGGCGGATCCAATATGGCGGTCCCAATTTCGAAAATGAACCGATTTAGGCCAAATTTCGTTTACGGGGGGTTTTGAGATTGATGATCACGAATCCAAAGTCATATTTGCAAATTTAAGAATGCGAATCCAATATGGCGGTCCCAATTTTCGAAAAAAAAAAACGATTTAGGCCAAATTTCATTTACGTGGATTTTTGAGGTAGCTGATCACGAATCCGAAGTCAGATTTACAAAAATCAAGATGGCGGACCAATATTTCAAATACCAACAATTTGAGCCAATTTGGTTCGGACTTTTTCTTGAATTTTCCAAATCTGACCGGATTCATGATCAGCGACCTCAAAAGCTCCTGTAAACGAAATTTGGCCTAAATCGGTTAATTTTCGAAAATTGGGACCGCCATATTGGATCCGCCATCATAAATGTTTTAAATCTGACTTCGGATTCGTGATCAGCGACCTCAAAAAGCCCCGTAAACGAATTTGGCCTAAATCAGTTGATTTTCGAAAATTGGGACCGCCATATTCGATTGAATTTTGCAAAACTGACTTCGGATTTGTGATCAGCGAAAACCTCCACAAACCAAATTTGGCATTAATCGTATGATTTCGAGGTTTTAGTCGCCATCTTGGATCCGCCATGTTGAATTTCTCCAACCTACCTCACAAACAATTTGGGGACGTAAATACCAACAATTTGAGCCCAAAACCAATCGAATCGAAAGCTAATTTTTTTTTCTTAAATGCTTTTTGATTCGAACTCTCGATCTTTCTCTGCTTTCCAGCCTCCATAGTGAGCCGCCATTTTAAAATTTTCCAAAACGCCACACTAGCCCATAAAGGGGGACCAATAAAGCCCAAGGTCACTAAAATCCATCCACATGAATTTTGGGCGGAGCTTTGTTTCGTTTGACAAAGAACGTCCCATATAGATAATATCGAGGATAATATATAGAGATCGGATTTTACCGAGTCGTGACGTCAAAGTCCATAGCCGGGTACAACAAATTATTAATAATTTTATAAAAATGTTTAATAAGCTCTCAAACTACTACATTTACAAAGAAAAGTATATCGATTGCGTAGAATGAAAAGCTCGTATATCGGTTTTCAATAAATTTGCACTGACATTAAATGTCTTTGTCAAAACTTAAAAATGTAGGGGAGATTATATCACCATGTGCATATTTTTTTCTTGTAAGCCCTATTTTTCAAAAATAAATATATTTTACTTAAAATTTTGTTAGTATTCAAATTTGCTTTACATTTTGCTTTCCACCAAAATCTCGGAATACCTACTGTCCGAGAAATAGCTGGATTGGTAAAAAAAACCATGTTTTGTATTGCAATTAAAAAATAAAGATATATACTCGCCTTTACAATACATAGAAGCATGCAAAAATGCACGCATTATAAATCCTTATTATGTGCGGTATTTGGATTACAATTTTTTTTAAAAATTTAGCCATCTTCCATACTTTTCGTCAATACGACCTGGTGTTAAAGTGGGGGATTCATTGGTTGTTGATTTAAGAAGCATAAAGTACGAAGAAGGAAAAATTAAAATTAAAAAGAACTTTACAGATGCCTGTGAAAATCTACCAAGGGATTTAGCTACAATCCCTTTGGATGATGATAATTTCCAGTCATTATACCACAGTTAAATTCCCATCACAAAAACTAAATATAATGATCTACATGAGTTAAAAGTTGTGATTCCAAAAATATATCATAATTTTTATGATGAACTTATTCACCTTAAATAATAATTATTAATTTTAATTTGTTCAATTTGTGGAAGGACAATGTTAAAAATGATCGAATATTTGCCCCTACGATAAAACTTTATTAATAGTATTGAATAGTTATTTTGTTTCCAAAATAACTAAAAAATATTTTTAAATTGTTAAAAATAATCAAATTTTTGCTCCTCCAATAGAGGTTATGTGATATTATAAAATAGTAAAAATACTTATTTAGCCAAAAACAATCGGGAACAATTTTAAAATGTGCTATTGCGTAATCATTTGAAAACGATCCACCCCAAATACCTTGTAAACTAAGCACAATATAAAAATTAACAATTATTTCATTTTGTGCTTAGTTTGCGAGGTATTTGGTGTGGATTATTTTCGAATGATCACCCTACCCTGTATTACGCAATAGCATATTTCAAAAATGTTCCCGATTGTTTTCGGCGAAATAAGTATTTTTTACAATTATTTTAGGACAAAAATAACTATTTTATTTCAATTAACTTTTATTGGACGGGCAAAAATTCAATGATTTTTAACATTGCCTTTGCTTAATAAAGTTTAGATATAATATTCGTTAAAGAAGCTACCTTGGTTTTGCTTTTATTTATCGGTAATTAAAAAATTATCTGTGATCTCATCTAGGGGAGATGAGTATAAAACTATTGATGTTCACATTCAATGTCAGTTTAAAAATTCAATATGTCAAAAAAATATCCGAGCTTTTCATTCTACGCGATCGATATACATATTATGAAAATCCCCTAACGTTTTTATTTAGGGCATATCCACAGGCTCGCATAACAACATAGTAGATAAGAATGCTATGCCGTGATTGGCTTGATGTGCCGCCATGTATCTTGTAAGCCAATCACGGCATCGTATTCTTATGTTTTATGTTCTTATGAAAGCTATTTTATTAGTTAGAATCACGCGCATGCGGACACAAGGTTTTTATTTCAAGTAAATTGAGTAATTTCGTTTGACTTATCTTAACAGTGCGAATTAATTTCTTTTTTGCTCTAACTTTTTCGTTTTTAATATACCTATTGTGTGTATCTAATATCCATTTGTTACCGTTCATTTCATTAGTTAAATCCCTTTATAAAATGTTCATAAAACCATTATTTACTACGGTTAAATCGTGGATTGAAGATTATTTAGAACTAGAGTTTGACGGCAGTATTTTACACTGCATATTTTGTAAAAAAGACTTAACCTGGGATTGAAAAACTAATGTTTTAAGACATGTGAATACAAAAACCCATAAAGAAGATGAGTAGCAAGGACAATTTAATATTTAAAGTAAGTAAAAAGATACAAAATTAATTTTAATTACAAGTTATACACGTCACGTGACCTTTTATTGCGAATAAAAAACGATTGGCCAGGCAGATGTTTTTTTAACTTGGTAAAAGTAATACCCAGCCATCATGCCACAATACTATAAAATTAAATATTAAAGAGCCCATCTAAATCGTAATTTTCAGAATTGTAATTTTTTTTAAATTTTGTTTTACTTAAAACGTTACAGGATTTACATAATATTTATATAATTTTCTTTGGTAATGTAGAAGTTTGGCAACATATTAAACTTTTTTATAAAATTAATATTTTGACGTCACGACTCGCTAAAATCCGATGTCTAATAATATAATACAATTTAATGAAATATAAAATCAGGGTTTGGTGATGCAAAAATTTTATCTAAGAATGTAAACATTTCAGTAAATGTATTACTTCTAAAACTTGAATGAAAAATTAATGTTTTTTTTTCTACTTTTTTATTAAAATTAAAATTAAAATCTTTTAAAAAATATACCTTATTAATGAGTACAATTAACCATATTTTACTAATTGCACCACAATTTCGATGATAAGTACAGAAATTTTTAATTTATCAAAAGATATAAAAATATTAATTAATTATTTCATTAATCTATTATCGAATCATCGTACAGATGTTCCGGGCTGCTGGCCCTCTTCAGTACCAAGAGTAATTTCTGTACGCTGTTTGAGAAAACGTTTCTAGACTTTAATAACAAAAAAAAATAAAGCCATTAGATTGATGTATACTTGTGCGTCATCTATTGCTATATGTAGACAACTACACATACTCGATGATGTTATTGTACCTATTTGGAATAGATCAGGTTGACATGTCTGTTTATAAACATCTATTAATATGCGTTAGCATGATGGTCTGGTTAGTAAAATATCGTTTAAAGTGCGGATTTTATTTTAAAAGTAGTCTATAAAATTTTAACTTTCGCAAGCTCCCGATAAAAAAATGCATGGTATTATAATATCGTCGTTATTATACAGGCTTATTCAGAAATAAGTTCGAAAAATTTAAGATGAAATGATAGCCTTTATCAATTCCAAGGCATGTGCAAAAATTCGTTACTGTGGTTTATAGGGTTACAGAAATATTAAATAAAAACTACTTTTTAGATGTACCCCTAGGAGAGTCGTAGCTCCCTTAGGGCTCATTTCCGGACCAATCTTTATAGGAACTTTTTTTCATATTTTTTAACGTAGAATCACCCTGCTGGAAGGTATTTCTGAATAACCCTGCATACTTCACAGCTCTGAACAACTTTCAAACAATGTCTGTCTGCCCTACATACACGGTGTATTTAAAATAGGGTCCAAAATTTTAAGGGGGTGATTCTACATCAGAAAGTACGACAAAAAGTTCCGATAAACATATGTCTAAAAATGCGTCGTAAGGGAGTAAAAGTTTTTTGTCCCAAACTTTTTTCTGTGTAACTTTTTTGTAATTTTATTTTTCGAATATGATTCCACAGATCAAAATATATAAAAAGGTACTCTTGTTGTAATACTGTAGGATTAACAGTTTTGAGAAAAATTAATTTGAAGGTGAAAATTCCCGGTCCGAGGACGAAAAATTAAATGTTAAAAAGTTGAAAACTAAAATGTCAACGATGCAGCGTTACGTTAATAAGTAATAAATAAAGTAAATTTATATTTGACAGTAACTTACCTTGGAAAATATTTTTTGATTTAAGACAAGTCGCTAATCGAGTTCTAATAGTGCGTAGTAGGGTTGTTAGGGAGTAGGGATGTTATGGAGTAGATATGTTAGCGAGTAGGGAAATTGAGTAGGGAAGTTAGACTGCCAAAGGAGGGTATCCTTTTTTGGGCTAAATCGCCTGCAAAGATAGGATTTTACATGCCAAAATTTCAGCCTTTTTTACATGCCGGAACATACTTGAATTAATTATTTTAATTACGAATTTTGACATGTCAACGCACGATTTGGCAGCATTGGACCTAATGGTTCGTGTCAAGTGTCATAACTTTGCAAAGTGTACTGTGTAAACTGCCATTGACTGTTAAAATATTGTGTTGTTTTTTATTATTTTTTTACGAATTTAACATGCTCTAAAATTATCTGCCTAGTTTCTTAAGTTTCAGTGAGATTATGGAGCTATTTTTCAGTTATTTATACTAATATTCTCGGGCAATTTCCAGCTGTAGTTAAAAAAATACATTTAATTATTATTATACAGTATTTTTATTTGACATTCTAAATGAATTATGTTGAGGTAAACAAAAGATATCACTTTTTTAAGAATAGTACGTAGCAGTTTACTATAACACACAATTGGCTCATTCCACGCCAAATAGGACCCTAAAAGGGCAATTTTGGTCATTTTTGGTATACTTGCTCTACGTATGCTTAATAAGAACATATAATTTTCAGATATTTTTGGCCATTATTTATGGAGTTAGAGCCTTTTGAAATTGGCCAAAATTGCAAAATTCACTAAAACAGCAATTTTTATACAGCTCTACCTCAGTAACGCTAAAAGATACAGATATAAAAAAATATATATTTTAAAGCCATTTTGTTGTGTTTTAATATATTTTAAAGATATGTATTATTTAGTGATTTTGGTGATGGTCACCAAAGTCGCCAATGTTTTGTGACGATTATCTCAGAATACGATATCTTTGATTTTTTTAATAAAAAGATATAATAATCTGTAGATCTTTCTCTAACCATGTGCCAAAATTCATAATGGGACGACCATGGGATTGCCTTGGGCAAAATATTAAAGATATAAATGTCAGTCAAAATTTCATTTCCCAACCTCTTTTTAACGCAGAGTTTAATAATACTACCCTGTATTTTTGAAATGGAAATGCTGATGTATTTAATAACTATTTTATATTTATCTGCAACATTTTTTACTACGTCTGGTGTACATATATACTAGCAGTAGACCCGTTATTCGCACGGAAATTTAGTTTAGGAATTAATCAAACTAACATAAGTTCTTTTAATGCAATATTAAGATACTTACATAATATGTTTTGAAAAACCTTAAATTGAGTTTATATACATATTTACTAGCTGTGATACCCAATTTTCGCATGGGAAATCTAATTTAAATTTTACTTTCTTCTACTGCGTTAGTAATTTTTTTCTAAATTTTCTGACAGAAATCAATTCCCATTTGAAAGAAAATCGTAAAAGATACACTTTTTTAGACAGTTAAAAAAACGTTTTTTTTGAGTAATAAGGTGTATCAAAAAATCGCGATTTTCAAAATCAAAAACACTCTCTGGCTTAAAAGTTGCTCCTTAGTAAAAAACAGTGGCCACTCAAATATGAGCCAAATCGATAAATGTTTAAAGGTAGCTCAAATCACTCAAACTTAAAAAAAAATCGGTACCTGTTTTTCGGATAAAAACTGATACCGATAAAATTTGAGGAAATTTTGGAGGGTTTCTTTGGTAATATTTAGAAACAATACTAAATGTAAGAACTAAAACAATTAAATCACCCCCTCCCCTTAAGTTAGAACATGAAAAAATCGCCAATTATTTGAAGATTTCGCGAATATTTAATTTTTACAAATTTTTAAAAGTGTATAAAAAATAGTTTTAAATAAAAAATCTGCAAAATTATATATTAGTATATAAGCATATATACATGTTAACGTACATGACTATACAGAAAATATAATATTTTTCCTCAAGTGAAGTAAAAAAATTTAATTTCGATTAGAAACCGGGTGGATTTTCTGTTTTTTGCCTAAAACTTTTTTCGGTGTACTTTTTTTTGATTTTTTGGTAGGAATACTTTTTTATGTAAAAATACACAAAAAAGTTGCTGTGGTTTAACATCGCAGGTTTAACCGTTTTAAAGATAAATGCATTTAAAAGTAAATTTTTACGCATGAAGAACCAAAAATAAAAAAATAAAAAAATATAAAGCAAAAAACAAATATTTTAGTAATGAGTGTTTATTTAACATTAAAAACATAGAAAAAGTTTATATGCACCTTGGTCAAAAAATCATTCCTAAGGAAGTTATGCCCATTTTCAATAAATTTTCGCAAAGTCTTCAAATAATGTGCGATTTTTTATGTTCTTACTTAAGGGAAGGAGAAATATAATTTTTTTAGTTTTCTCACAATTAGTATTGTTTCTAAATATTACCAAAGAAACCCTCCAAAATTTCCTTAATTTTATATACAATCACTTTTTATCCGAAAAACAGGTACCGATATTTTTCAAAGTTTGAGTGCTTTGAGCCTCTAAACATTAATCGATTTGGCTCATTTTTGAGTGGCCACAGTTTTTTACTAAGGAGCAACTTTTGAGCCAGAGAGCGTTTTCGATTTCGCAAATCGGAATTTTTCGACAATCCCTATTACTCAAAAAAACGTTTTTTATCTTTCTAAAAAAGTGTATCTTTTACGATTTTCTTTCAAATGGAAATTGATTTCTTATGTCACCAGGTATGTTTTAGTCCAAAAAATGTAGGGGTCCACGAAATTTTTATTTAAAATCGTCCAGGTGAACCGTGTTTAATATACAAAAAACCAAAGTTTACCAATCTGTATATCTGTCTGTCCAAGAAAATTTATGATCACTATAACTTGAGAACGCTTTGAGCTAAAGACTTCAAATTTTTAATATTCAATTCAATTCAATTTCAATTTATTCAATTACAATTAATTACACATATAGATTCCTTATTCAAACAATTCGGCTAGGATTTTTTTGACCCCCTACTCCACCTCAACATTTACCAAAAACAATTCCAGCTGAAAATGTTTAGGCTCATTCCATGTCAAATGAAACACAAAATATTCAATTTTAAACAGACTTCTTCAATTTGTCTGATTTTTGGCTTATATAAGTACGTATGCTATGCATGCTTAATGAGAATTTGCCTTTTTTAGATTCTTTTGACATTAAACAATGTTTAGTAAACATAGTAGGCTTTACAAAATATGGCTAGTTATAATTAATTGCTTATTTAAACAAATTATAGAATATTATGAACGTCTAAAACATCCTTGCCTAATTTTAATAAAAATCTAATTATTAAAAATTCCGTGCGAAAAACGGGTGTCTTGGCTAGTTATATTAAAAAAATTAATCAATTAACTTATAATTCCGTTTTCAAAAAAGTTAATTTTAGTTTAAATTTGACTGAGGTAAAGTTAACATACAATGTACATCAAACTGTGGTCATAATATTACCAATAAATAAAAAATTGAGTTGCTACTATATTTTTAAAAATTTACCAAAGACGAATATATGGCGGTCCTATTTTTAAATTTGGGTAACTGTTAGAGAAATATCTGTAGTTTAACATATATTTAAAAAAAGAAAATCGAAGATGGCGTATTTTGAGTAAAATGTCACCAAAAATTGGTTACTTTGGTGACTATTACCAAAATCACCAAACTTAAATTTACTTTATTATCAAAATAACTTCCAACTAACAAACTTTAAAATACACTTTGTCTGAAGTCTCTATATCTTACCGTTATAGAGATACAGCCGTTTAAAAATTATACGTTTTAGAAAAATTGGGCATTTTTGTCATTTTTAAAAGGCCATAACTCCAAAAATAAATGTCAAAAAAATCTGAAAAAAAAAAAATCAGGTTCTTTTTGGACAAATATAGCACACATGAGCCAAAATTGGTAAACAGTTTTCATAATTTCTTTTCATCATTCTGAACTTTTTTTATACAAAAACATATTATTTTCATTTGGCCCAAAACTCACCTTTAAAAAGATATCCGTCTTTCGTATGGGTGTCCTTAGGAATAAAACCAATCGACTCAATTGTTATGATGACAGTTCAATATATCTAGAGAAAACGTAATATACAGTCCACTGTGAAGGGTATACCATGGAATGCAAAGCATTACAATCTACACGGCTTGTTTATGTATTGTCCCCTAATATAAATGATGTTTCATATCTGGCTAGGTAAATATGTAAATTTTGGCCTAAATAGAAGATTCCATTTTATTTATTTTTCTTATTTACAATTAAGATTAAATATATTTATCAATTTATCTTACTATAGAAATATTCCAGACAACAATACACACGGTGGTCTAAAATCAAAATTTAGTGCGATCATTTTAAGACTTAAATCATTTTAAGGCTCATATTTATTGGTTTAGAGATTGGTTCTATACTATAGTAAACAAAACATTTCAGTAGGATAAACCGTTTCTAAATTGTGGAGTGAGAAATATTCTAAATATGCACCTTAAAAGGGTCCTAGCTTTTTCAGTAAGCGATATGGCATAAAAGTTTATAAAAACTCTTTTTTATATTTTTTTGACGTAACATCTGGTAGGTATCTAAATTGAATTTCATACTTTTTGTTAAAAAATTAAAATAGTTTTTTCTCAAAAACGTATCGATAGTTTTTTATTTATTTAGTCTTTTAAAAAATGACCGCAGAGCTCTAAATAATTAGGTTTTGAATTTTTTTTTGTTTATTTTGAAGTCGCACTAAATTTCGATTTCAGTCCACCGTGTAAAAAGACACAAAAGAGAAATCTTTACAAAACGTAATAAATTACCCTTATTAAATGTTGTTATTTTTGTAATTTTACTTCCACAAAAAATGTATAGGTAGGGAAGATAAAATTTATTGAGATTGAGATTTATAAATTATAATTGCATTTGAAAAAGTTTTTTTTAAGAAAAAAAAAACAAGTCGTGAAGATATATAATGCTTCGTGTACTTTTCGCAGTTGCAAGTATTTTTAATCCTGGTGGACTTTTAAGTTAAACTTAAATAAACTGTATTTGATTATTTTTAATTTTTAAGTGGTGTCCGTTATTACTTTTTTTATTTAAAAGGATTTTTTTTTATTTGGTACAATTGAAGGATTATCCTGAAAAAATTACGTAGATAGCAAGGTAATTTTTCCTGAAAATATTCGGTTGATAGGGGGGAAATAAAGTTATTGGGGGATTTTCTTCCACTATTTTTGATTTTTTTTATATTTAGCGCACTATAACTTTCTTATTTTGTAGGGTATTCTTTTCAATTTCAATATGTTTCGTCCCCTTATTAACATTGATTTTTTCTGAAATCGATTTAATTTTTCTTGTGTTATCGTGCAGATAAGAAGAACAGACGAGCAGACGCACATACGGGTATTTAGGCAATCTGGGCGGTCAAAATAATTTTTCAGCTTAATTCGATTTAGAATGAGTTTTTATGTCAAAGTACTTAAATGATAAAAAAGTAAAAAACCATTTTTATCTATACCAGGATCAACCCTTAATAATTTTTAAACCAAATTAAAAAAAAATCATCGGACAGATAAATTTTTGTTTCAAAGGGCAATATCTCCACCACCTCCCAATTATCCCTCCACCGCGTACAGGCGGAATTTTCTAAATTCATGGCCAAAACCCTTAATAAGCTCCAATTTATACCAAAATTTATATTTAGGGACTTTTGGGGCTGCTGAATACAAATTTAACATTCAAATTAATTTTTACATAATGGCGGATCCAATATGGCTGCCGCCTTTATCAAAATTTCCAGATTTTTAACTAAAAACCATTGAACAGGGATTTTTGAGGTCACTGATTACGAATGTAATACCTATTTTAATTTTTACAAAATGGCGGATCCAATTTGCAGATGGTGAATATCGAGGTGGGGTAAGGGGGTAAAATGTGATAAAAATATTTTTTTAAACATTTTTTTTTATTTTTTCTTTTCGTTTTTCAAAAAAAGAAATTTTTTTCGAAAAAAATATTTTTTTAAATTTTTTTTTCAAAAAAAATTTTTGAAATATTTAAAAAAATATTGGTTTTTCAATTTTTTAATTAGTTTATTAATAAACCTAGACCTACACGGGAAAGTATTATTTTGTTGGCAGTAGTATTTTTTTACTGCAAAAATACTTAAAACTAAATCTGCCTGTCTTAGACATTTTTTAGGTTTGGGGAGAGAGGGGCGGGGGATATTAGCAGCAAATTCTTGTTTTAATAATTAGTAAACTAATCTTCTCAACCAAGTGTAAAAAGTTGCTTAATGCTGATTAATCTGAAACTTTTTGCCAAGTCGTAATACAAGTTTCAAAAAAAGCAACCAAATTTACAGACTAAAACTTATGACTTCCCCTTTTAAACTCAATAATCAAAAACAATACTTTTTTGTAAAAAACAAATAGGTACATACCTACGGAATTTAAATCCATTTAAAAAAAACTGCTTAAAAAAAGCAACAACTTTGATATTTATATTAAAAAAACTTGATTTTTCGGGAAAAATAAAGTTTCAAAATTAGTTTCTTGAAACCCGATTTTAGAACTGACATTTTTGGTTTATTTGTTTTGATAGAAAAACGACTTTGGCACCATCTATTGGTACATAGAGAAGATAAAAAACGATAGAGGCAACTATTTGAAGCAATTTCGCTTTTGGCCATGAATTTAGAAAATTCCGCCTGTGTGCACCGTGAGGAGGTACCAACTTTTAAATATTAAAAGCCATTATATATTGAGTAATACCTTGATTAAACGGTATTTTAATTCTCTATTTAACGGTATCTTGTTTTATAAATCGGTCCGCCATTTACAAGATTTTTAACCTTAAATTTTTTAAAAGTGCTCCATTATTTTTAACAGTTTACCCATTACATACTTCTTAACTCTAAAATTTATTATTTTTAGAAAAAATCCTTGGACTGTTTGATTTTTTTTTTTCGATAAGGACATCGTTTAATGTTATACCCATCCCACCCAAATAAGGGGGTGCTTCGAAAACTTTAAGGATATATATCTTGAGAATGGCTGAACCGATTTTCAAAAACAATACACCGTTGAATGGAGAATTAAAATACCTTTTAAACGATGTAATACTCATTTAGTGTTATTTAGAATTTCAAAGTTGGTGCCTCCCCACGATGGAGGGGTGATTGGTTGGTGGTGAAGATATCATCAAAAGATATCCCCCTTGAAACAAAAATCGATCTATCCGAGAATTTTTTCTAAAAAAAAAAATAGTTTAAAAATTATTGAGGGTTGGACCTTTTAAATAGGAGGCCGAATATTTATTTTTAAAAAACCTTATCTTGAAAAAGCGCAGCACTTCGCAACCAATTTTTGGGTTTTCTAAAGAATAAGTCTCTAGATTTCTAATAAATCTAAACTCTATGCTGGGCATCTTTGGGGGGTACAACTTCTAGACTCAAATGTCAAAAAAAATACACTAAAAATAGCACTGAAAACGTATTTTTTTAGTTAATGTAAGAGATATAGCCACAAAAACCTAAGTAAAATAGGCACACTTATCTGCTTCAACAGAATCCATGGTATTTATTTATAACTGTATACAAAAAAAAGGAAAAATAGCTACTTGTAGGCGAAGGAGGCCGAAAAACAACAACTTAAAATGACCACTAAGTTTCGACCGATCGTAGTGGGGCTAGGAATGTACGGGGAGTGGGGGATATACTGTATCTCATTTATAAATCTCTCGACTTTATATAGATAGGACCTTCCCTTTTCTGCTTACGCTAAAGTTTTTATGATCGACTTTTGGTCGGCTAGATCAGCCAAATACCCGTGACGGTCGGAAATTTTTAAAAGTTGTTTAGAATTGTATAAAAATTGCACTTTGAAACAAAACCTTTTGATTTTGGACAAAATATATTTTTTTCAGGGTACGAAATAAACGTATAATACTCCTCTGCTGTGCAACTGCGAGGAGTATAATAATGATTTGCAATTTATCAGGGCATAGTATACCCGGCATACAGAACTTTCTAGAAAATTATTAATGGTTATCAAATTCTGAAAGAACCTTCAAATATATAATTAAGCCAAACCAAATTGGTTTTGAATGGATACCTTTCTTATACAGGGTGTCTCAAAATTGGTATTTTGGGGTTTTTAAGGTTGCTGAAAGTGAATTTGATAATAAATAAATAAATAAATAAATGGGAAAGCCGTTTTACTGGGCAGTGTATTTTAAAAGAGTTAAACTCCCTCTAGTTATCAATCGAATACTTAATATACAGGGTGTCTCAACGAAGCCGACTCGGTCGATATATAGTAAAGTATCCACTTTAGAGAAAAAACTTAAAGGGAAAAGTTGTATGGTTTAAAATAGGTACATTCTAAAAATATTTTGAAATATACAGAATGGTCCTCCTAGGGTGGGTACCATCTGACTTAATTTTCAAACTTTTGGATTTTCAAACATAAAAAACTCAATTTTTTTAAATAGAATGCTATATTTTTTATTTGCGCATTAAATGTAGAATAAAATTCTACATTTAATAATATAGCATTCCATTAAAAATTTTTAAAATGGAATGCTATATTTTTTATTTACTCATTAAATGTACAATTTTATTCCATTTAAAAAAATTGAGTTTTTTATGTATGAAAATCCAAAAGTTTGAATATTAATTTTGAACGCCCTGTATAAAACATTTTAATTTTTGTACATAATTAGATACACCCTTTTAAGATAAGCTTGCAAAATTTTATTAATTTTTGAGAAAACGTAAAGAAATTGAAGCAGGTTTTATCTCATCACTAAAAATGCATTTTTTCTAAAACAAAAAAAAATACATCTCAAAAACTATAAACAATAGACCAATATAATATTATATTACAATAAAGGTATTTTTGTGACAAGTAAGATGACATAATAAAAAATATACCATTCCATTTAAAAAAATTAAGTCAGATGTTACCCACCCTAGGAGAACCATCCTGTATATTTCAAAATATTTTTAGAATGTGCCTTTTTTAAAACCATACAACTTTCCCCATTCCCCAATAGTTTTTCTCTAAACTGGATAGTTTACTATATATCGACCGAGTCGGCTTCGTTGAGACACCCTGTATATTAAGTATTCGATTGATAAAGAGTTTAAGTGCCCAGTAAAAGGGCTTTTCCATTTTTCACCTCCGCGCGTGAAATGGATTTTTTATTATCAGATTCACTTTTAGCAACCTTAAAAACCCCAATATACCAATTTTTACGAAAACTACCCCCCGCCCCTCAGGGGGTAAAAAAAATATTCTAAAATTCAGTTGAGCGACCTCAAAAACCTGAATGTAGCAGTGTTCACGAAAACTCTTCCGGTCCCCTAGGGGGTAGATTTAGAAATAATTTATTCTAAAACCCCAATTTTTATTATTATTCTAAAACCCCAATATACCAATTTTCAAGAAAACTACCCCCACCCTCAGGTGGAGTTAGATTTTTTATTATTAAATATAGTTTAAACTACCTCAAATAAAGGGGTTATACAAACAAAAATTAAAAATAATCACCCCCCATCCCCCCAAAATTTTTAGCGGACACCCCTTACGCAAACCACCCGGTGAAAAACAAACAGATATGTTCCGTTACCAGTCACTACTACCCTTTAAAATATCAGCCCGTGTGCATTTATTGCAATTTCAACAGGAAAATTCCTCGTTATTTGACTGTGCTAGTATAGGTATGTATGTACTATGTTGCCTTCTAAGCTGAAAGGTCCTATCTGTATATGTTAAACCTATGTAGATAGGACCTTTCAGCTTAGAACGGCAGTATGATATAGAGACCTTTATATTGCAAAATATTGTTCAGAAACAAATACTTTTGAATTGTATACGTATTTATTAGTAGTGAATTCTTGAAGTCCTTAACAAACATGGCGTCGAGTGAGTAGCATTAATTTTTACTCCGATAAAAAGTAGTTTTAAAATAATCAAAACAATTATTTAAAGTGAATATTTTGTGCAATAAGTAAGGTTTAAACCTTTTGTGTATAGAAATTATTAAAAAATCATGCCTCCAAAGCTAAGATCGCATGAAATTGAAGTGGATATTGGCAGTAAAATGGCGAATATTCAAAAAAAGTTAGAAGAAGAACTAGGAGCGCTTAAGCAGGACTACCTTCAACTGAAAAATTCTAGCAATGTAAGTGTTGAACAAACAAAATATAATAAATTCGACGAAAAATTAATTGAGCTAGAAAGAAACATTGAGACCAATTTCGAAGAACTAAAAAATGACATTAAGGATATCAAGTTACACATTCAAGAAAATGGTAAAGAAATAGATCTCATAAATAAAAAAAATAATTACAATAAGTTACTAATTAGAGGAGTACCTGAAACTGAAAATAAAAATCTGATGGAATACGTATGCAACACTTTAAGCAATAAATTAAATATGGAATTAACAAAAAACGATTTTAAATACTGTTATCGACTGGGCAAAAAAAATGAAGGAAACACAAACAAACAGCAACATCGTGCAGTAGTAATTGAATTTTTACACGGATGGAAACGCGACGAAGTTTTCTACACTAAAAAGTTACTTAAAAACTCAAATTTTTCAATCTGCGAAGTGCTCACCAAAAATAATTTGTTGCTTTACAAAAAGGTGTACGAAATTTATAAGAAAAACGTATGGACAATAAAAGGAGACATTATTCTGTTTACAAACAATAAAAAAATGCATATTTATTCCGAGTCCGATTTAAATAAAATAAACCGCTTATATTCGGGGTGAAATTTGCGTATACGTACTTAAAAATTTGTGTTTAGAAGTGTATTTTTTTATAATATTTAGTTGTGTGTGAAAAAAAAAAAAATAGAGAATTTAGAGTTAGATAGGGATATAGAGGAAGATGTAGAAGTAAATACAGTAGTTTATAAAAGTTTTGATGATGGTTTACATGAAATAAAAGGTGAGCGAATTTTAAATATTTTGCAGTTTAATATTCGTAGTATAAATTGTAATTTTGACGAATTTTTAACCTATTTACAGGCCTTAAATCCTAAAAATATAGACATTGTTACCTTATCGGAGACTTTCAATGTAGAAAACGTTGAATTATATAACATACCTGTTGAGATTCAATAAAGCTAAACTTAGTTTAGTAAACTTTTAAGCAAAGTTATTGGTTAACTATTTTATATAATAATTTTCAATATATATGTGTCGAATTCTCGTGAACTATATTATACACAGAAAAAATCACACTAGGCAACACGGTTTCTTGCCCTGATTGGAGTCATATGTTTTTTAACTAATTTTGGGTCGCTGAAACCGAATCTGGCCTCAGAATATTTCTATTACCTAAGTTTTCTGAGAAAAATGAGATAAGAATGTTAAAAAATCATTGTTTTATCCCTCTTTTGTTCTAAAATCATGGGAGATAAAAATATTCCGAGGACAAATTTAGATTCGGCGACTTAATATTAGTTAAAAAATACCTAACTTAAAACATGGAAACTTTAATTTCATAGGTAGAATAAATGGGGATATTATGAAAAAAAATATTAAAAAAAATGGATATTGTGACAAAACTAAGTAGGGGTGGAGGGTAAGAAAAAGGGTGCATAAGGGGACAAGCTTATCGCCACGTACTCATGCTAAAAATTGTT
This sequence comes from Brachypterus glaber, assembly GCA_958510825.1. NCBI lineage: Eukaryota > Metazoa > Arthropoda > Insecta > Coleoptera > Kateretidae > Brachypterus > Brachypterus glaber. The sequence continues at coordinate 1,642 of CAUEHQ010000678.1, read as the reverse complement.
AAAAATCATTATTAGGGGCTCAAAAATTAACTAAAAAATGTTACGTAATATGGTTCTTATGTAATAAAGTAACATTTTTATGATGTAGAACCATTAAAAAAACAAACAAAAATACATAATATTTTGTTTTATAAATTATTTTTAAATTGGCATAATCGGCTGTACTAAAATTTAAAAAATTAAACGTGCTGGATTTTTTTAAGGTCAAATTTGGATTCTGCGCCTTTAAATTGATAAGAAAAATATATTTTTTGGGCTCAGGAAAAAAGTTTATACTGTGTACTTTAATTTTGTTTCTTTTTCATTTATTTACTTTTTACGAACAAACTAAGCAAAATAAAAAAATATTTGTATAAATATTTTTGTAGAGAATTTTATAATCTACAAATTAAGTCCTATAAAATTTTTATACAGATTTGATAGTTTTGCCACAAAAGAGCAATTAAGTAAACTCTGCACTTTCATTTTAAGCTTTTTATTTTTTTTCGCGTACTTACTCTGACAGTAGGTCCTTGGCATATATATTTTTGAGTTCCTCGTATGTTTTTTAATATACCCTAAAATTTTCAAAATCCTACTCTTTTTTTTTAAGATTTTGAAAAAAAACGTCATTATTTCCTGGACTAATATCTCAAAAATTTTAGGTGCTGAAATTTTTCTAAGGTCAGATTCGGTTTCTACGCCCTCGAATTAGTAAGAAAAATTTACTTTCCGATCGGGGCCTAGTGTAATTAGATAAATTGTAAAATAATTATATTAATTGTAAAATAACAATTTTAATGATCAGTGAAACAGAACTGAAGGGTCAAGTGGAAGAAGGGGTTGAATAACATTTTTTGGAAAATTCCAAATTTGCCATGGATAAAAGATCCTTTGTATTTGTATTTATTATAGTGATACAGGGACCTCCTTTTGAAGGTAGTTTATATCTATTTCATGTAACAATAATTTTGAATTAATGAAATAATTATAAATCCATTTGACATTCTCGTATGACATTTGTTCTTATTTTATTCAAATATTTGTATATGTGGTGCATAACTCTTGTATATAATTAAAAAGATATTCATAATTATGCTTCCTTTATCCATAATAGTATATTAAAGTACTAGTTTCATAACATACGTTTTTAGCGCACGAGTACAAGTTTAGAAAACGAGCCGCTTGCGGTGAGTTTTCTAAAGTACTAGTGCGCTAAAAACGTGTTATGAAACGAGTGCTTTATACAATTTTTTCTATTTTGCTCTAAAATTTTAAAAAACTTACATTTAAATTGATGACTGATTTAGGGATTTTTGTTTCGGGTTGGCATTACAGTTTTCGTCATGTTTAAAATTCTAAGAACGAATATTATTTTGATATATTTTTATAGTAATTTCTTCTCTTTTCCACTGCAAGTAACCAAGCCAAAATTTTAACATGGTAAAACGAGACGTTCACAATTGCACGACAAACGTCAAGAGATAGACTTTTGTCTGTTGCCAACCCAAAAGAAAAAAAAGAGACCTCTTATGGGCTATAAGAACACGCAAAATGCGTGTGATTATGAGCTTATAAGAGTCGCAAAATAGAAAAATTAAGTTATGTGCATTTGTTATGCCATTCAATCATCATCAAATAAAGTATGTTACACTTTTTTGAC